>VNKB01012921.1:0-27316 GCA_008042735.1 Drosophila leontia | reverse complement strand
TAATCATTGAGTTGACTTGGGTTTAATCGGTTTGGGTGGCATTAGCTTTCATCCGAAAAATCTTATCAGGAATTTTTTCCTTGAATTTTTTTTTGGTTTAAATTTTGGAATATGATTCAGATTAAGCTAGAAGTGAAAGATTGTTAATTGGTAAAGATTCCAAGAAAAATGTAATTAGAATTTTAAATAGATGTAAAAAAAGTTAGGTTACTGTTTTTGCTTTAGTTAGAGAATATTTACAGGAAAAGGTCTGCCTTGCGAATAAAATAAATAAATAAAATAAGGAAATTTAACTATCATTTAATAATATTAATACCACTTAACATTAATTATTTTAAAGAAAAGCCTTTGCTATCCAATTTTATTTACTTTTAAAGTAGCTGCCACCATTCTTATATCTATGATTTATCCCTGGTTCATCCACGATTCATCCTCGATTCATCCATAATTCATCCATGATTTTTCTGACTTAACCATGACTTCCCCAAGACTTAACTCTGACTTATTCTTTAGATTTTCTAACATCATAAAAAGAGTTCCGATTTGTTTAACCAAATAGTTTCCCTTCAATCCAGCTTTTCATTTATTTTCCCTTCTCTTTTTGAGCCAGGCTGGAGTGGACCCAATCCCCATTACAAGTGGGTATTTGGGTGAAGGTTATCGGGTGTTCGACTCCTTTTTTTATATTTTTCGAATTTTGACACTCTGCAGACTCCAGTCTTTAGCGTTTCCTCTGCTCCTTCCTGCTCTCCGCCTTCCTTTTATTCGTCAAGTTGGAGGTTTTCCAGTTTCTTTGGGGCCCAGCCCATTTCTTGGCCGTGTGCTTCTTTAATGATGTGTTTTAATTTTGCCTCGTCGTTTCGCTTTTTTGCCTGAACAAGATTGCGTAAGCAGCGGATGACGCCGCTGCCGCCGTCGTCTCTTACTTTCTTTTTCTTTTGGCCTGTGCCACACAGAGTTGGCCTAAAGTACGACTTGAAAAACAACATAAATAAGAAGACAATCTCGAGTCGAATGTGAAAAGGAACTCTCGAATTGGTTTTGTCTTTTATATTTGTTCAATTAAATCTTTAAACTTGTTGTTCCCTCGATTGTTAAAGCATTTGCATTAATTAAATGTTGATGCAGCTGGCGAAAAGCGAAAAGCCAAACAAATTAGCTGTGGAGCACCGCAAAAGTTCCGAAAAAAACCAAAAAACAAATAAGAAGAAACTTATAATTCATTTTCTGTAGTAAATCTAATTAACATATAAGCGGATTTTAGCTTAGCAACTCACACCAACATGCGCCTACTCAAATCACTCACATTCACACTCACACTCATTGCCAATTTACTCAGGGTGTTGTTTTTGTTTTGTGTGAACTACGCAACGAGTCGAAAAAACTCACGCGATCGCGTTTTCTAACGACAAATATAAATATATATACTTGAATATATATATACACACAAATATATAAGGGCAAAGGAATATTTATGCACAAAAAGCGAGCACAAACTAAATAATAAATATATACAGATATATATACATAAAAGCTTGTGGCTCTTGGCACTGTGGAAGATTACCGAAGGGGAATTTATTACAAAATTGCTGCCGATTTTGTTTGGGATTAGGCGGGATTAAGGCTTTCGTCAAAATCTCTGGCCAGTTGTTCTTGGTATTTTTGGAAGTAAATGTGTGGCATGTCACAATTATTTTATTTTTAACCCAAGAGCTATGATTTTAAGCCATGCATACCACTGTGCAGTTCTTGTGGAAAAATTTTTGAAGCCCATGAATGACACACACACACAGCACGAAGAGAAGTTTTCAAAAAGGGAATGGCCAACATAAAGTTGAAAGTTCGCTAATTCCCCCCTCGTTTTGTTATTTATTTTCTTTATTTAGAAGAAAGTTTTAGCTTAAACAAGAGTGAAAGATGCAAAAAAACAAACTGAATAAAATTAAAATGAGTGTGAGTCAACAGCAACAACAACAACAAATGAGTAAATTATAGTGACAAAATAAAGCAGAAAACAGCGAAAAGTGACAGTGAATAATGTTGAGAGCTCCCACACAGCACATCGTGCAACTTGGCTTCGGAACGAAGACAACATCGACACCAACAGCAGCAGCAGCAACACCAAGTGGCAAGCAGCAGCAGCAGCAACATCCGCGGAAAACCCTACTGCAAAGGCTCAGGCAGCAAAATAAGCCTGTGGAGGAGACACATGATACAGAATATTATTTCACGCAGCAAAAGCAACATTCAGGCGACAAAAGTTTACTTTTTTTGGTAGCCTCAAACTCGGAGCAATTGCTAAAGAAACCCAAGAAAAAGAAGGAGCCAAGCAGCTACAATTTCACGGCGGCTCTCAGGCGCAACAAGAAGCCAAAACCAGCAACAGTAGCAGCAGCAGCATTAGCCACATCAACCGACGACGACGACGGCAGTTGTCGCAGCATCAACAGCAACAGCAGCGGCAGTGCCAGCAGTAGCAACAGTTTGTCTAATAGTTGCATTAACAATCATAACAACACTCATTATAGAAACAGTAAAAACAGCACTCACACCAGCAACAATAACAACTACATTGGTAATTACAATTGCAAAACAAGTGAACAACAAGCGTGGAAAGCAGCAGAAATACAACAGCAGCAGCAGCAGCAACAACA
The DNA here is from genome assembly GCA_008042735.1 of Drosophila leontia. Taxonomy (NCBI): domain Eukaryota; kingdom Metazoa; phylum Arthropoda; class Insecta; order Diptera; family Drosophilidae; genus Drosophila; species Drosophila leontia. The sequence goes on along the minus strand of VNKB01012921.1, from coordinate 24,662 downwards.
TCAAAAGCAGCAACAGCAACACCAAAAGCAGCAGCAGCAACAACTGCTCATTAGCAGGCCAAGCGATCGACATTATCCCAGCAGTGGTGGCCACATCATGTCACCCACTTCGCAGGCGCCCACCCGAACCTCTCTCTTCGATTCCTGTCATCGAAAGATCCGCCTCATTGGCGGGGGTCCAGTTGCCTTCTTGGGCGGATTGGTTGCGTAAGTGTTGAAATATATATCTAATATATTCCCCCCATTTGGAATTGAATTTATAATGTTCTTCAAGAACAATAGACCCTGGATAGGGGGTAGATTATGGCAGAGGGGACTCCCCAATCCGGTCAATCTTCTACCAAAGTTAGGCAGTCGGTTTGGTGAGAGGTGTTGTTGGTATCCAGTTATGAGATGATGACGCTGGTGGAAGTGTCAATCATATTGTTAGTTAAGTTATTAATTACCCAAAAAATACAAGAGAAATTCGTATGGCTAAAGAATTTGCATAATTTAAAAACTGGTAATCAAAATGAAGATTAAGAAAAAGTATTTTTAAATATTAAAAAGTTATAAGGTTAATAAGAAGATTTATTCAAAGAGATAGATTCCTTAAAGCGATATAACTTCGCTCGGAAATATGAAATTTCTAGTTCTACAGAGATATATTCCCCAAACTTATGTCGCTACGCCACAATATATATTGGTATATATTTTTCCCGCTCAGTTCCTTATGATTTATGATCTAGTTTTTGTGTTTGATAATTACTATTAATGTATTACCATCAACATTAAGCTCGTTAGCGATCAACTTTCTAAGGTCGTGTCATGGAGAATTGCACAAAGTAATAATTTGTACGCATTAGGGAAATACTTAGCTTGCCCGTGTCAGAGGTCGAACAAAGGAAGCCGAAAAGAAACAAAAACTAACGAACAATAAAGAACGCTGAAAACAGAGCAGAGCTACAGATATATGCGGTATTTACTCATTTTTATGGCTTTAATTACGAGCATTTCTCAAGCAGCTTTTGTGGAGTTTTTTTTTTTTTCATTCGGTTTCTTTTCTTGGTGACCACCAAAAGCACTCTGTGGTGTGTGCAAATTCAAGGTTCAAGCGGCAATTAAAACATCACAAGCAGTGGAAGCAGCCGAGAAACAAACAGAAACCGAAATAGAAACTGAAACTGAAACAAAAGGCGGCCAACTAAATTTATGCCTAAAAAATAAAATAATGCGCCCCTCGAAGGTCACCTAAAAATGAGGTGGTGGTGACCCCAGACCCTCTCTGTAACTGGGCTCAAACTAAAGCTGATGCTGTGCTGCTTCCTTATTTACCAGGTCCAAATTTAGCCGAAAAGCAAGCCTTATTTGGTTTCATTTCAAAAGCAAAGTTAAACGAACTCTCTCGAATTACCGAGGTGAGACAACCGCAAAGCGTTGACACTCTGCCAGCGAGTGCGCTGAACTGATAATTAGTTAGGAAACCAAATATTGACACACATGAGCAGGCATAAATATATACTATAGGAATAGGAATACTATATAACCGGGAAGATGTACCCGTGGGGGGTGAAGTTTGGGTTCTAAGTAACGACTTGTTCGCTTGTTTTTGGGGGTCGTCTTTGTGAATGCAACTCACATAAACACACTCGGCTCCTCCACCTCCTCCTCCAATACAAGCCAAGCAGGAGAACCGAAACTCATAACAGCAGTCATTTGTTAAGCAACCAAGATGGAGGAGGAGGAGGAGGCGGAGTAGGAGTAGGAGGGAAGGGCGCATTATGAAAATGATGATGATAAACCTGTCAGGCCAATAGACCCACAGAGAGTGTCAATGGCATACTGAGCTACCACCAGACCCATACCCAAGACCCGGCGTTGAAAGAATTTACATAATAATGCTCAAAAGTTTTTGATTGTCTCATTTGCTTTGGTTTTCTTCAAGAAGTCAAAAATTTGAATATAAAAAAAAGATGCTAACCCATGTAAACAAACAAAAATTTTAACAAAAACTGAAGTCTTTATAAATGAGGAATATTGTCTTCGTTCAAGAAGAAACACAACTGTACTTTTGGAGGTAATTGAACACAAAGAAAATATCCGCAAAATGATTTGTTCACACCTAAGAAGCTTCCTGGTTGGCTTTGTCAGCAATATGCTAATTATTTTGGTGGCTTTTTGTTAAAATAAAATGTTTAAAAAATATATTTGTTTAACCCAAACTACTATTCAGAGCTTGGAGAATTATTTGTTAAATTTTAGTCAGCACTTATGACTGACTAATAGGTCTTAAATCTTAAAATATAATTTATTATATATTGAAATAAGAAGTCAGAGGTAGTAAAACCTTTTAATATGGCGAAACACGACTGTTTTGTTACAAAAAGTAATAATTATAATAAGTGGTAATATTTAAATAAAGTACTTTTCAATTATTAAAAGTCCTTGGTCACACTAAGTAGGCTCACAGGATCATAAACGCTTTTGGTCACATTGAAAAAGTCTAATTTATCCTTTAATAAGTTGTTGCCTGGCAAACAGAGTTTCACTCAACCTGCAAAGAAGGAAATGGACACCGCCTTCAAGTCTTTACCTCTCCAAGCCCTCTGGCTTCAAATACCTCTATTACAATGGGTCCACTCCGCTCCAGTGAAGTACATACATGTTACTTGCACTTTTTTCTTATAGTAATCCTAGCGTGTGTGTGTGTCTTATATACTCCCCTGTTGGACCATTATTAATCTTGGTTGCTATAACATTTCCCCCGGCCCTTTGGCCAGCTGCTCCTCCAACTTTGGCTCGTTGGGTTTCTCGCTCCACATGTTTTGGGGGCCCCGGACATTGGGCTTATCATATGGCCGGGAGAGCTGGCCGTTGCTGTTACCGTTTCTGCTCCAGCTGGTAGCTAACGTTTTAATTTCCTGTCCCAATTTAATATGTTTTGTATGCCATGCCGGTCTTTTATAGCCTTGCCCATTTTGCTTTTGCTGATTTACGATTTACGAGCGCAATCCATTTTTAGCCAGAGAGTGAGAGAGATTTTTGCAGAATTTAGATTGATGTAGCTGGGAGTCCCAGTAAGCTTTCCATTCCGTTCTCCATTAGCTCCGATTGCTAATCATCTGGACCTTAACCCGCCGCCGACAAACAGCTGTCACAGACAGCCACCTTGGGGGCTCGTATTCAAAACGAGAACAGGTGCTCTGGCGATCCCAAGCTTCTGTTGCCGTCGTTCATTGACACTCCACGCACTGGACCACTTAATGACTAACTGACTAACTGACAGACTGACTGAGTGACTGTCTCACTGACAAAGGGAACAGCTGTGGCGGAGACAAAGACAAAGCGCCTCCGGATCAAGCTGGAATTAGTGCAGCCAGCAGGCGTATCAAGGTACTTGGAGTTCGTTACGATTACCTGCTGGGTACAACGGCGAACCAGCGATGGGGAACCAGGTAATTAGCCTTCCAGAGGAACCCAAGAATTAGAACTTGAAATGTTCTTTGACTATATAGTATATATCATTGCCTAACTTATACTTGTACGTGGAATAACCAATAGCAAGTGGCTTGTAACCTGTTTTCTGGGCATTAATTATAAGCTTAATATTTTATAAATTTTTAAGCTTTTGAATTTGTAATTTTATGAGCTAAAAATATTATAAAATAATATTATAACTTTCTGAAAAATCACCAGATTTCTATCCCCTAATTGACCTCTAAAAAACCCAACGGCACTTCTAGAAAAATGGCTTAAATCTGGAGAGCAATTACTCCTCCGTTTTGGTAAGAGAAACAATTGCCATAAAACCAACTGTGTTCTTTTGCGTTTGAACCCCCGACCCCTAACCCACCGACAATTGTGCAACGGTAGCCGGCGGATAACGTTAGCTGTCCAGATGCTGAATGTAATTATTTGACCATTAGCCTGAAGATTTGGAACACGAAGAGGAACCCAAAGCCAAAGCAGTAAAGGTCAGCGGAAATTTCCAATTCCCCAAAAGCCACTTTAAGTTCAAACTGAAGCCAAAATGTTGACAATTGTACCTGAAGCTTGAAAAAAGAGGCTATAAGGCTTGTAGGTTTCTCGAACAATTTCTTAAAAAATAAACAAACTTCATAAAAATAAGACCATCAATTGTCTTTTTTATGTCTTAATGAACTGTCTTTGTGGGTTTGGTCTCCAGTAATTGCCACCACAAACACACTTTGCCAACTTTTATGGGTTTTCTACAGTGTATTTGTATTTTCAATTTCACCCGCATGCAAAATTGCAGAAGCAAAAAAAGTGAGTAATGTATAGCTCATAAAAGTTTACCTTGACTTCGGACCAAGTTCCGGCTGTGGCTCAGACAGCGCTTTTTCCTCTCTCTCTCTCTCTTTTGGCCGCTTTTTAATCCATTTAGCCACATGTGATGGCCCGTCATCAGCTGCCATCCATCTACCTGTCGGTGGGTAGTCTCTCCCCACCCTCTCTCCCTCTCCCCCTCTCTCTCTTTTAAATACTTTCCATTATTATTATTATTACTTTGTGTCTTTTTGCCTTCATCAGCAAAACATTAATGTCAGTTGTCGTCACCCGACTTTGGTCTTTGGATGACCGGTGGAAGGTGTGGTGTAGTTGGGGGCCAAATGAGTCACCCACAAAAACGAACACCAAAATCCAACAGCTGCTGTCGTCAGCTGTGTTTGCGAGAGAGAGACTCTTCTCCCAGTTAGTAGTTAGCAGTCTCCAGTAACCAGTCAGAGCCAGAGTCTACCGTCACCAGTCACCACTTACCAGTTACCAGTTCCCATTCCCAGCCAATAACTTGGCTCTCTCGCTCAGCATGCGATTCTGGTTATACCCGGCAAACTTAAGTATGATGAGTTGTTCTGGATTCACATAAAGATGTCTAAAAGAAACATGTTATTCAGCAACTAGATCTTAAAGATCTAGATCTGAGATATATTTTTCCAAGATATAATCAAACCGGAACTCGGTACAACTTTATTCTCATGGAAACTTAATTAAAAATGCATTTTTGAAAGAAACTTCTATATGGATTTCTTAACAACAATTTAAGCTTACAAAATTCTGCAAAAATACTATATATATTCTTTAATAATAAGTACAAACTCTCCTCTAAAAAACAGGGTATATACTCTTAGATACATTGGTTTTCCTACCCGTTTTTCGTATGCTGACTGAGTGCCACAGCCGAAAAGCCAAAGCTGGCAAAACGGTACTTTTCGATTTATAGCCGGGGCTTTGTCTTGTGCCATAGTAAAAGAGATAGAGACAGCGGCAAAATGATGGGGATTCGTTTACAATTTGGCAGAAGCTGATTCATATCGCAGCTTTAACCATTTCCCCTCCAATAACCCCCTAAAATCCACAGTCAGACATCCGCCTTGGACAAAAAACAACAACTGAAAAATTAAATTAATTAAAATGTATTTTTCCTGAGCTCTATTACCATGGCTATATAGGGGTTTACACGGAAAGAAAAGCTTACTTTTCTATATATTTTTTGTATAGCTCAAAAAATATATTAAATAGAATTAAATTATTCTCTATAGAATCTTTCTAATTAATTATAAACACCGTTCAATATTTTGTGAAACTTTGTTGTCATGGCTGTTGTTGTTGTTGTGCTTGATTAATGCGTAATTTCCATTGTTAATTGTGACATACATTTCATTGCATCGCATTGGGGTGAGGTAGTAGTATATGTCTACAGCACCGCTCCCTCGGGTAAATGGAGCGTGGCTCTGATAGATTAATGCGTTTGCCATGAGCCGCTCCACAGACCCACAGTGGCTCCCATTGTCTGCCACTTCCACATGCAAAATCAATAGAACTCCAAGCTTCATCATTTAGCCAACATCTGTGTGGCAGTCTATTGCTATTGTGCAGAAAACAATATAATTAAATAGGAAATTACTTCCCTGTGGACAGCCTCTATTGAGTAGATATTAATGGCCTTTATCCTGTCGACATCAATAGAAAAGAAAAGCTATAAATTAGCCTGAATAAATTGTTGAAAGTTTTTAATTGTTATTTATTTTTATAAACAATTAAATATAAATTAACAGAAATTTTTATGAATTTAAAATCTTTTGAATAGGTGCCACAAAGTAGGCTATACAATTTTATAAAACCCATTACTCCACAGAAAAAGTTCCAGAAGGTTGTTTTAAATATTCCAAAAAAAAAATTATTATTCTCAAAAACTTCCATCCAACAATTACTGATTTCAATAAAAACCCATAAAAGGCTTTTTTATAATATAAATTTCTCTTAAGAATTTGTATTCTTTTGTTCGTATAATTAAGCTTTATATTTAAAGAATACAAATTCATGTTTTGCTGTCTCTGGCGCTGCGATTAATTGAATAAATTTCGGGCTATTTGGCCGTTTGTGTGAGATTGTTTTTATTAATTTATGGCTGCAATTTTTTGACACCTTCATCAAACGAGTGGGGGAGGGAGGGGGCGCACATGGGAGCGGGAGCGGGACAGCCCGATGATCATCATCATCGGCGCTGGCAAGGCTAATTGAAAGGAACAACAACAACAGCAAGAACAACATACCGAAAACAACACGGAACAAAATGAATATTAATTGTTTTAAATAATTTTGAACTTGGCAAAGGCAAAGGCAAATGGCAGCGGCAAAAGCGCTGATGGGGCAAACGAGCAATTTGACGAAACGTTTCGGTATCTCCCTCGCTCAATCTATTGCTATCTTGCTCAGGCAACAGCCTCCCTGGCTTGCCCATCTTGATTTTTATTTGGATGGCGCGCAGCTGTTTGATTGTCGCACGCTTTGCCGTACTTTGTTTTTTTCTCTAGTACAGAGGGGCTTATGGGGCGTATGATTATTTAGAGTGGCCTATGGGGCGTATGATTATTTTTTAAAATGTTAATTAAATTGTAAGTGCTATTTAATTGTTGGAATTCTTATAAAAAATTACTTAAATTCAATTGAAATAATGCCAAAAAGTATGTTTCAAGAAATATAGCTTACAATATTTAAAAAAAAATCAAGCTGTAAGTAAATATATCCTTGCAGGATATTATCATTTTATTCAAAAGTTGTTGAAATATTTTCACGACTATAAAATACCCTGTATTTTATATTTTAAAACAATTTTGCCAACAGAGCGATTTCTATTCCTTCTAGACATTATTCAAGATGATGATTAAACTTAACAATAAAACCCATAATAATAAATACATTTAAGATGGTTTATTAACTTAAACAAGTTAATTTGCATACTGATTCTATTATATAAAATAATATATTTGCGTATGTCTACTTTAAACTGGTTAAAGGTGCCATATTGAGTGGGAGTTATTAAGCATGCCGAGCCCCTAGAAGTAGGCAATGAATTTTTGCAGTTTCTCTTTAGAGGTTCTTGTTCACACAGACCGCACTGTACCTCTTCCGTAGTCTGCTTACGTCGTCTTTTCTGCAGTCTTCATCTTCCATCTTCTTCGACATCTCGCATTGGGGACATTCGTCTGCGTCATTCGCGAAACAGGGGAAAGAGGAAGGAGATGAAGAGGAAACAGCAGCAGCGGCCACAAGAACCCAGCGACGCGTGTTTGCATAACAAAATTTATGTGAGCTTCGCTTCGTATTTGCGCAATATATGCAATATATGAAAGCTCAAATGCAAAAACTGCCGTTACCAATTTCATTCAAAGTGCAGCGACCAGGTGATGGTGGAGAGAGTGAGATGGCAACAGACGTAGGGGGAGAGAGAGAGCGTACCGGAGAGCACACACAGCTGATTTTGCCACTGTTTTGTTCTCCCCGGGCTGGGGGCTCGGGCTCCCAATCTCTCTCTCGCTGGCGCTGTGTTCACTCTCCCGCTTCTAATGGCGCTCGGGCCCTCTCGCTCTAGCCCCAGCAATCAAAGCGCGCTGCGCCGAGGCAAAGGTGCGCGACAGACAGACCGACAGTCTTCTGATTCCGCTGCCGACGGCGGGCCGCACGCACGCAACAAAACAAGAAAAAAAAACGCAAAAGAATAAAACAAAACAGCAGTGAATCAATGAAAAAACAACAATAAATCATAAAAGTATACACTAGAAAAAATTAATGTGATCGATAGCTCATTTGCCACAGTTAACGGTACGCGGAATGAGCCATAAATGAAGAGAAATGGGGAAAATGAGAGAGAAAAGTGAAACTAAACAAAACAAAACTTGGAAACTCCATGAAACAAACAGAAAATAATACAAATAATAACAGAAAATTATATTTACTAAAGTGACAAAAACAAAACTGTTTTTAAAAGCTCAATCCGAATTTTGGGATTTAAACTTCCTTGAAAAAAATTACCTTTTAAGGGGGTCTTCTCATTCAAAACCCGTTTTTTGGACCCTTTTTAAAAAAATTCTTATTTGAAAACGCAAAGAATAATTGAAAACTTTTTTTATTTATTGTATTCAAAAATGTTTAAAGTAACTAAAAAAGTTGTTTTTGCCTCGATACGAGGGTTGTTTAAAGAGTAATGAGACTTCAAACTTGGTGGTCGAAAAAAAAGGTGTCGTCCTGGCGGCCACGATTCAGGGTCTCCAGAGCGTCCGAAATGAAAAATAAAAACGGGGTTATAATCAGAATAGATGTCATTTTCGGGTGACGGAACAGNTTCGGGTGACGGAACAGATTTTTTTTTTAATTTTTTTAAACAAAATGGCGGCCATTCAAAAAAAAAATTTCGATTTCGGGCTTTTTTTTTGTAGTTTAGTGTAAAAAAAAAATAGAAAAAAAAATTAAAAAAAAAATCTGTTCCGTCACCCGAAAATGGTGACAATTCTGCGTCGATTCCACTTTGTTTCATAAAAATCGGTTCAGTTGAACTGGAGATATCATGGCCGCCAGTTCGAAAAACGTGGTTTCGAGATAAACGCGTTTGAAGTTTGAAAAAAGCTCATTTTGCGAAGACTTTGCTTCACAAATGAGGCTGTATCTTCTAAAGTATTTCGAATTTATAAAAATCCTTTTGGGGACATATACACAACATCCCAAGCTATAAATAAATGCAAAAAAAAAAAAATCGAAAAAAAAAGTTGCCCAATGAGAAGACCCCCTTAAAGTGACTCATAGTTAATCTAAAATCAACAATATATTTTCTTAAAAATTGTATAAAATAAATAATAATATCACATAATAAAACATATTCCATTTTAAACATATTCCCTTGTTTATGTGCTCAAAAACAAACCCCTGCCGACATAAACGTAAGCGTATACGCGTTTAACGTTAGCTTTAACGTCAACGTCAGCTCCAGCGCTCGCGTCACTCGTTTCAATGGACTTGAAAAACGCGTTCGACACCCGATTAACCGGCCCCCCCACCGTCCCGCCCGCGATTAACCTTCAAAAAGTTTGTCATTTGTTTGAAACCCCCCGCTCCCTTCTCCGTAGATCGACGCCGCATTGTCTGTTTTGTGAAGTTTCTTTTCATTTTCTGCAATAGTTTTTTTTTGTTTTTTTCGCCACTTGACTCCAGAACACAGTTACGCTTGCATACTGTCTATATGTAAAGATTGTGAGACATAATGTACATATAGGAAAAGCCTTTAATGGGTTAATTGGTTAATGTGTAGTTGCTGTAGAGCACAATCTGAAAGCTCCTTGTGGAATAATCTTATCTTGAGAGGGTCTATTCGAAACAAAAAGCTTCCATTTCGATGAGTGATAATGACCAAGGAATACAGTGTTGAACGGAAACATTAGTTTTTTCAAATATTTAAATATAATAAAAAATCGAAGTCTTAACAAATAACTGATTGAGTAAGACTTTAGGAAGTTAAAATGGAATTTTATAGGATTTTAAACCTACAAATAGCCTTACCTAGGGGAAGGTTTTTGTAGAATTCATAGTAAAGTGTTTTAAACAATTAAACACCCCTCAAAATTCTTTTTAAAGCCTCCTTTTAAACCCCTTTAAATTGCTTTAAAAATAACACCCTGACTCAACTTTAATTGTAATCAGCGAAACAGTTTCCTCCATATGCACGGATTTCTTAATCGGCCATGATTTATTCCATGCACTTGTGCTCGGTCTCCTATTTTCCCTGCCATTGGGTGGCTCATATATTCGGTTGACTCACGAATTGACATCGATCAAAGGAGGGCAGACAGACACACATATGTATATCGTCAGTCTTTGTACTTGAGTTAATTAAGCTGGCGATCGTTGGCTTCACTCTGCTTCGATTTGCCATGATAATTTATACGGTTTTGAACCTTTCGATATTCTTTTAATTGCCCAAGTTTGGCTACCTCTGCTTACTCAGGTGTTTGCTAGTTCCTTTGCTCGATCGATAATTATCTATTGGCCATGTCAATAAAGTAAACAATCGTTTGGTCGGTCAGTCCAGTTGTGGTGTGAATCCAACTGGATAAATGCACCGCTCGCTGGCATGACGTAATTCGCGCCCGGTTGAGTGGCCTCTAGAGCCGCCCTCGCCATTAGTATTATTATGCATTCTGTATGAAAAATCCGACGAGTGAACGGTTCCAACCGGTTTCCACAGGCAGAGATATACATTGCCAGATGTGGATTGCATCTCAGAGATGAAAATTAACGCCAAATTATGACCTGGGATTATCAGTGTTAATGGTTCTCAAGTAGAGAGGGTGTACATAATAGAAAAGACCAACTGGTTTTAATATTTTTGTATTAAAGGAAATCCTTCTGGGAGCCAAGAGACCCTGCTGCTTACAGTTATGAATACTGGCTTCCTAAAAACCTTTTAAGAAATTTTTCTTTGCACAAAATTATCTCTTTAAATATGAACTTCAAGATCCTTGTTTATAAAACCCGAAAATATCAGAAAAAGATCACAAAATCTGCCTTGATCAACAATGTTTATATAGACTCAACATCATTTCCAACTCCAGTGTAATCTGAGGCAGCTCCATTTGCGTCTTTGACGAGTGAGAGACCTGGCCCACATTTGGCTTGTGGCTGCCTTTTATGTATGCCATTTACTTCATCGCACCCTGGGATATCGTGTATCAATGAGACGTTTATGTGATGCCATTATTCTGTCACGTTTCCAAGCTCATTTCGGCAGTAGATGTTATTTTTTTTTTCATGTGGCTGTGGCCTGGCCCTTTTTGCCTCGAGTGTTAAACACAAATGAGAGCTGGAACTGAACCACAACAACACCCATCAGTCAGAGACAGAGCTAGTTAGACGAGGCCGAGTTTATGGCAGCCATAGACACCATAGACCATTACATCATTCCCAACCAAGACATGATTGTGGGGTGACAATAAACAAAGGTTGTGGCGAATTCTGACAGTGAAAGCTTCTTGAGGCTCAGCCCATAAGGAAATGAATCTCTATTTAAAAATATTTAATAAGAAAAAAATACTATTAAAAAGGCTTTAATATTATTAACCTATTAAATAATTTATGATGCTATTTTTAATGGAATTTAAAAATATACATTTCCGCGATTTTTATAGTCCCAGCGCGTGTGTTTTGTTCCGATCACTTTACTATAGTAGTATCTTATCAGTTTTGTTTTTTGCTTTGGCTTTTCTTTGCCTTTGTCTTTGGCAGTGTAATTGTTGACTGCATTCTGGCCCATTTGTGGCTATTAACTTATCGTACTACTTCGCCTATATCTGCTTCCCTCTGGCTGTTGTTGTTATAGCCATTTCAACACCTTTGGCCACTTACAACGCCGTTACTTTCAACATCGTCAACAACAATAACCTCACCCACACGGTGTCTCATGTAGAGGCGGGTATTTATCTAGCTAAATACATATAGACACACATACACGGTTGATATCAGCAGTTATGGAAAACAGCGATAGGGCTCAGGACAGTCTGGTTGGTTGTGTCTTCCATTGTCTATTGTTGGAGATGCGGCTTTTGTTTCTAGTCATTGTCTGGAATATTAGGCAATACATTTCAATTGCAATTCTCTCTTTCTCTCTCTTGTAATAGTAATCAGCCCAGTTAGTCAGTCTATTTATCCATATTTCCATTTCAATTTCATCATCATCATCATCATCGTCAGCGGGTAATATAAACAGCAGGCTTTTGATATAGAAAATATATCAGCATAAACAAAACGTTTAATTATGGCCATATGTGTGTCATAGGAATATGATGTGGGGGTTTATTAACCTCAAGGTTAATGTGTAGGGAATACATTTTATCAGAAGGGGAAAAAAAGGGAGAAACAAATATTAAAAATGATTTATTTTTGTTACAAAGATAAAGCCAAGGAATGTATAATTATTTATAAGACGATAAGAACTCTCCTTTGTTTTAAGCTTGAGTTTTTAAGTTGAGTTTAAGTTGCTTTATTTATAAATCAAAGCCACGCTTCCTGGCATATACTATTTACATATTTGTTTAGCTCTTATCAAGAAAAATTGAGATAACCACCTGAAAGTTGAGTTTGTGCGACTTTTTAGAATGATATGCATATCGGAAGAGATAACTATATCTACCTAGCACAATGTGTGGCAACAGCAAAAGCCTTTTAATTGATAGATCCATATCACGGTGATTGGTTTTGTGCTTGGCATATGGCTAGAAGGAAGAGGAGGAGGAAGAGCAGGCCTATCGCAATAGTAGACCAGGGTAAATGGCACACGAAAATTGAAGTCGGGAAAGCCCATGCCTGTGCCCTGCACTTATCTGAAGTGATAAAGCTATGGCATGGTAAGGTGGAAAGGGAAATGAGAATGGATATGGGCATGGACCTGGGACATGTGTGCCCAGGGCCACTCTAATGGGGGTCTCATAGGCCCCATTTCTGGAGCCCCCCTTGGGCTTTAGGCCATATGCTTCATATCACACTTGGCTTGCAAGAATAATAAATAAATTATTAGGACAGGTTCTCTCTCTCACTGGGCTTCCATTTATTGGTTATTAGATATGTATATTCCCTAGACTCTAGAGTTTCTCTATCTTTTCTTATTTTGGCTAATTGATTATTTCAAATTATATGGCTTATCGCAAGGTCATAGCCTCTCCCACACGCACACCTTTATCCACTCCATTTCGTGCCAATACACGGAAATGTTTTTGTGTGTTCGAGTTTCAATTTTATTTATCACCATTTTTTTATGCACCCATTTTGGGGGAGCTCTTCGCTGGCTTTTAGTTTTAGGTTTTAGCTTGACTCGCAGCGAGGCAGTTCGAAATGCGAAATAAAATCCAAGCGTGCAAAAATATTTGCGGCCTATTCTGCCACACACAAGCGAGGTGTTTATTTGTATAAAAACGAACAAAAAATAAATAAATAAATAAAAGGGGGGAAGCTCAATAAAACCCAGTTTTTTAGTGGCTGATGTGACGTTTCCGTGGAACTTCTTGTGAAATGGCAAGAAGCCATCTTATCGCGCCACATAACACGTCACTTTGATTGGGCCCAGTGTGTAAATTGTGTGTAAAAGTGTGTGTTTGTGTTTCTGTGTGTTGGGGTTAATGGTTTCTTTGCCCAAAGAAGTTGTCGTTCGATCGGAGGAGCCATAAAACCGTGACACAACTGGGTAATCGACTAAGAGCTTGCCAAGGAGCACGTGTTTTTTGGAAACTCCTCTAAGAGATATGGGTCACGAAACCACCAGAGAAAGAGTGAGTGAAAATTCAAGGAAGGAAGTTTAGGAAATGAATTCAATTTAACTTGAAAAATGCATTAAAAATTTGCATAAACTTTTAGCACCTTGTTTATAACTTTTTTATAACTTTAAAACAGCTTTTGCAAACTGTTTTTATTATTTTTTCCCAACCTTTGTTTAGGTTGGCTTTGTTTTAAAAGCTTAAAAATACAACTAGGTATGTAGTGAAATTTTTGCAAGGATTTTCCACCTCAAGTTGCCCCTGATTACAGGGCTCTCACCTGGCCTCGAGTTTACCTGCAAATCTTTGTGTGCCATCGGTTGCCACATCCGGTGGCAGTGCATTAAAACCTAGACTCGAGCACAAACCAAACGGAACGACCTCTCAACGCCTCTCTGACCTGACACGCAAATTTCCAGCGACAAAAAACAAAACCAAAAAAAAAAGACCAAAGGTAGCTAGATCGATAATATATATATGTGAAGGTCCTTGGCTTTATTTGGCACTTGATGGAATAACTATTACTTCAAGAGCCTCTCCCACCTGGCACTCCATGGGATGCGGGTGGATTTCCATTTCATTATCTGAAAAAACGGGAACTTCTCTGGGGGTTAAATCTCTCCCTCACCTGTGGGCGCCATGCCTCGCCGCCTACCAGCAAATAATGAAAAAACAAATGCGCACAATTGTCGGTTATATACATTATATACAATGACTATATAGTCATGGGCTTATGTGTACAAGTTTTATCAGCACGCCTGGCTGCCTTTATGGCGGAGCTGAGGAGCTGCTGCTGGGATGGCATAATTATAATCAGAACTAAGTTTATTTGTTTAAATGCTTAAAAGAGCCGCTTTGCCACTGATAAATTTGTACGTTTTTTATTTGGCTCGTTGAGCTTGGGCACATGCTACGCACTTTTCCGGTTTCTTTGCATAAATAAAAAACAAATATACAAAAAAAAAATTGTTGATTCTAAGCTTTGATAAGAATTTATGCTTTTTCATACTCGCTACCATGAGGGTTTAGTATCAGGCTATGATTTTAGTTATTATAATAGTTTAGTTGCAAGATTTAGTTTGTAAAACTTTTGCATTTTCGCAAACTATAATTATAAACTTTAAAAAGTTATATTTTCCTTCATTTTCTTTAAAAATATTTACAGATATGATAAATAAAACCATATAAGATCTTATAGGCTCTCTCTTACGTACCTATGAACTTGTAATTAACCTTTATAAGTTCCAATTTTTATCACAACTCACTTAGTTTTCAAGGTTCGTAGGGTCTTCTTGTCAAGATATATTAATATCTTAAGACCCCAAGTAACCTTAGGCCCTTGATAGTATTTTCTATAAACCCTTCCCTACAATTACCCCTGAAAACTCTACTCTTGGTTCTAATTCCTTGAGGCATAGCGATAAGACTCAAGTCACTCGTTTCGGTTCGGTTCGGTTGGGTTCGTTTTTGGGCTAATTTGATTCCATTTGCGGATCGCAGGAGACAAGATGACCAAAGCAACAACGTAAACAATACCAAAAAATGAAAGAAACTCTAAGCTCAAAGGTGCCAACAACAAGAATAGTGGGAGTTACATTTGTATCTGCATCAGATCCAAAAAGAAAATTGGCCAGTAGTAGTAATTCGCCATCAACGTCCTCGACCTCAACGATATCATCAACTGTGACGACAACAACAACGAGTGCAACAACCTCGGCATCGCCCCCACCGACACCCCCACCCACCTCTTATGTGATTAAATGTCTGTTGAGAACGGCACGTTTTATGTGGCAAGTGACGACAATACCCTCTAAAATCGGTGATACCATTGGTACCCTGTACCGTTATGCTCAGGATTCAGTCGATAGTTTTCTATGCGTAGCTGGGTGAGACTTCTTTATACAGAAAAAATTATAATATAATAATATACTTGCATCTCAATTGATCATAAATTATGAACTTTATTTAATTGTTCTTTTTATTTTTATATCTTTGCAGCAAGGCCCGTCGCAAGGAACGCGATGGCGATCAAAATTCAACAGACACCAAATTGTATTTGGAGGAGAGTGTCCTAGAACGTAAATTACCTGAAGCTGATCTCAAAGCCTTAGTGGATCTTCCAGCTGGTTTGGATTACAATGAATGGCTAGCGTCACACAGTAAGTTTTTTAAAGGGAAAATTATTTATTACAGGGTATTATTTATTAAGGTATCTTTTGGAAGCCATTTTCAGGTATTTTTTTTTAGAATTTATCGATAAAATTTTTAGAAAACGATATTTTGGTTTATTTTTGACAATGAAACTCCATGAAACCCTTTATTAAAATTTCGAAAAATAGATTTAAAAAATTATTATTTTGGACATGGCTAGAAAGATTCCCCTCTTTATGCTGATCAAGAATATATATGATTTATACGGTCGGAATTGGCTTCTTGACTGCTTTTCAGACTTCAGAACAAAATTATAATACCTATGATAATATAGCTTTATCATTGATTATTCCAATACTCTTTACTATATACATACAAACTGTACAATCTATCTCAGTCATCCAATTTAAAATTCACGTGATTTTCCTTACTTTTCTCGTTCGATTTTGCTTTCAAATTGCTTTTATTTACCTCCCATTGTTATTGTCAGCTTTATCGTGTGATTTACAAATGAGTCTAACTAGCGGATGAGTGCCTGTGCTGTTATTTTGTTTGGCAAAATTTTGATAGTGCCTAATCTCACCTTTGGCTTCGGTTGAGTGCCCCGATTTATGAGACACTACTACCTACCTACCGGGAAGAGGGCACTAAACTTAGGTATACATATATATTTATATATATATTCCATCATTCAGCCAATGAACCTGACCACAGAAATAAAACAGTCTGTACGATAGCATTATCTTTTGGCTGCAGTCTAACAAAGTGCAGGAAAACCCGCATAATTTAAGAGAACAAATCAGGTGATTGTTATTTCAGTTAGAAAGTTTTTTAGCTTCTATTTTTATAAAATTTTATATACTGTTTCTTAGCTTACTGAAGCTTACATCACTTTCAGCTTAGTTAAATTGAAATTGAGGGTTTATGGACACTCCTTCTCCAATCTTTAGTGAGTCACATCTTACTTAATTAGCCCCCCTTTCGCCTGGAGGAGTCTTCTTCTCTGGTTACATCATCTTCCATAGGAGAACAGAATCGATTTTGAGTTGAGATTATTACATCATCTTGTAAATAATCTGTTTGCCGGGTGGCAAAATGCAAATTACACAGTTCTTTGTTGACTCAAATGAGGCGAATAATTGGCAATGTATCAGCAAATTGTAGCCGCCAAAGGCCCCCGGAGGCATCCATCCACCTCCTCCCATCTTCGGGCTTCTTTTAATTTTTCCCATCTCCCTTCGGCTTTTGGAAAAACAATCAAAGCCAAACTGTGTGTGTTTGTCGTGGGCGCGACGACGATCAGGGTCAGTTGACGTCGCCCGATGGCGTCAGCTGCAAGCAAGTTCATATGCAAATTTAATATCCGAGATTGCTGACTTTAGAGACACACCGCACCCCCGTCCTTTGGCTTATCTCCGAATTGGGTTTATTTTTGCTTCAAATACTGTTGCTGCTGCTGCTGCTGCTTTGCCATTTCATAATGCACCTCTGCCGGCTGACGTAATGAGGACACTTGTGCAAATATTGGTTCGGCATTGACCTTACTGTTCGCACAGCTAGGTCTTATCTCTGAATACCAGACACTGCAAGAAATCAATACCAGAGGCAGGCGTCTCACCCACAATCGATGATAAGATGGTATCAAGGTTTTTGGAATTATCAGAATTTTAGGTATCGGTGACTTAAATATTTGGGGAGAGCATTTTTAGTTGTCTTTTGGTTGGTCTTGACCGAAAAATGTATTCTTATTTGACTTTTGAAAGGCTTACTGGCAATTATATTAGTTACTACCTCTCTTCTGTTCTGAAAACAAGTTTATCGATTCCTAGGAAACTGAACGATTATTCCGATAAAGAAATCGAAAAGCTAGAGAAGCCTTAGATGTTAATTAATTCTTAATGTTAGTAAGCTTTCTACATTTATGGTTCTTTTTTTAGTAAACTTTAAATCAAAGCCCTCTTTTTGTTCAACGATTTTTATGGCAGCGATTTCTATAGCAAACCTTGATTATTAATCGATTTTTGAACTCTATCTTCCTTTCAGCCTTGGCTCTATTTGAGCACGTAAACTTGGTCTATGGAACTATTAGTGAATTTTGTACACAATCCGGTTGCGCCGATATGACTGGACCCGGCAACAGGTAAGCCAATGAATACACCTTAAAAGCCCATAAAAACTTAACTAATTTATATTTAATTCTCTCTTTGATAGAACGTACTTATGGTTCGACGAGAAGGGCAAGAAGACGCGCGTAGCAGCGCCTCAGTACATCGACTATGTGATGACTTTCACCCAAAAGACGGTCAGCGACGAGTCGATATTCCCAACCAAATACGCCAACGAGTTCCCCGGCTCGTTCGAGTCGATCGCGCGGAAGATACTACGCTTGCAATTTCATGTGATAGCGCATCTGTATGCGGCGCATTTCCGAGAAATCGCGCTGCTCGGCTTGCACACCCATCTAAATCTGACGTTCGCGCACCTCACCGCCCTCCATCGGCGCTTCAACCTGATCGACGAGAAGGAGACGGATGTTTTGCGTGATTTAGAGGTGGCCCTACGCCTCACCGATGACACTGGCGGCTGTCAGGATGCCTCATCCTCGTCGTCGGTCCATGAGCACTCCTCCGCCACCGCTGCTGCCTCAGCCGGTGATCTGCAGCATCATCAGCACCACCAGCATCAACAACAGCAGCATCAGCAGCAACACCACAACAGCAGCAGCAACAGCAACAGCACCTCCTCGGCGGAGGCCCTGCATGTCAATTCACAAAGCAACAATGGCAGCACATCCGCCTCGGCATCCGTCTCCCTGATCGATGGCGATGCGGCGGCGCCGCCAATTTGCACGCAGCCCGAGGCTGGGGCGGGCTGCAAGCCAGCCGGCAGCAGCGGTTTGCTTGGCGGTATACTGGGCGACCTGACCAGCGGCGAGTTTGGTGATACAACGCGCTACTGCACCTCGGCGGTTCCTCAGGCGGCGGCGACAGCTGCTGCTGCTGCGGCAGCAGCGGGAGCGGGTGGAGCGGCAACCGGAGGACCGGATCCTGCCGCATTGAACAATGGCGCGGGCGCACTACATTTAAACTTTAGCAACAATAATAACAATAATCATAATCTGACTCACATGAACCATCACCTCCATCACCATCATCACCATGGACACGGGCACCATGGCCATCACCATCATGCGGCGCAGCAGCAGCAGTCGCAACAGCAGCAGCAGCAGCACAGTGGGCTCATACAGTGCAATGCAGCAGGCGGTGGTGGCGGTGGTGTCGGAGTCGGTGGGGCCGCAGGAGCAGCGGCATCCTCCACCACCACGGCATAGTGTGTGTGCGGCAGCAGCAGGGCTAAGGAGAAGGCAGCAGTACCGCAGCAGCAACAGCCACAACAAAAAAAGAACATTAGAAATACTAGATTTACGCAAAAATGTTATTTAATGTTACATCTATGATCCTAAAGTTGAAAATATTGTAAAAATAATAAAAAACAACAAAAAAAAAAAAAAAACAAATAAGAGAAAACATAAAAATGCAAAAACAACAACAAGCAGCAGCCATTACAATGACACACAAGCAACAAAAATTATTGAAACGCTAATCGAAGTTGGCATCGTAGTTCCGTAACGTTGATTTAGATATGTATTTATTGTATAGAAACAGAGAGGGGAGCCTAGGGAGGAGCGGAGAGGGGGCTGCAAGCATAGAGTTTAGAGTTGTCGCGTGCTTATGCTTTACACGTATTTTAACCTTTCCTCGTCTAAAAAACTACAAAATAAAACAAAGAAGAAATGAAGAAACAATTCCTGACTGAAGCCTGAGTGCAAATGCAAAGTCAACGCCTTCAAGGCAGCAATAATAATAAAAGAGTTTTGAACTACTCAAAAAAAAAAATACACATAAACTTCACTATAGAGATACTATATATGTATTATGGAAGCCACACAGGAAGATTCAATGTTTGCTATATATATTTTAAAATTTGTTTTCTTTAACAAAATATTTAATGCCAAATAATGAAATAGAAAGAGTTGGGTTTTTTTTGGAAACTCTTTAAAATGTGTCGAAAAGTAAAAATTTTAATTATTTATTAAAAAAATACCCTCTGAAGAACTTTAAAAAACACTTCGTTATTTAATTTGTTTATTTCGCCAACAAAGAGACTCCTTAACTGGTAATCGATAAGAGTCGATAAGCCAAAGTCGATACATTAAATCGATGTTTTAAAGTGTCGATATGTGTCTTTTAAATCGATATTCTATTAAAACCAATACATTCTCAAAAATACGTAAAAAAACTGCAATACTTTATTATGTTTTTCGATAATATTTAAAATATTTTAATGTTAAAAGGGATATTTTTCGAGAACTAAGATTTCTACTTTTTGGCACATTTTGAGGTGATTTAGAAAACCCTTTACAGCTAGTCTTGAATTTTGTTACAGTTTTTTCCTATTGTTTATAAATATTTAACAATTTTCTAGATTTTTGTAAATTATTTTTTAAAATTATAACACTTTTAAATTTATTTCTGGGCACTAACCTAAGCTAACATAATTGTTTCAAAATAGTGCGTTCAATTGTTCTTAAACATAATCTCTTATCTGTTCTACTAAATGCAAGGAAAATAATTTAAAAGAAATACCAATTCACCCATATATTTCAAGCAGTGTAATTTCTCACCGTCAGCCTGAAAGTATGCACCGAAAAGTCACATTCACTCACTGCGATCCGTCGCCTGCCGGTATGCACCGAATATTTCACAACTTGTGTATGTGTACACACACTATGACACCCAAGATGGCACCAAATAATCCCCAAAAAGTATGCTAAGGCAAAAGAACACATTCCACAATCCACAGACTCTACACTCCACACACTCTTTACACCTTGTTAAAGTATGGCAATTTTAAACCAAAGATGGTGATTGATCGGAACAATTAAATAAATATATAGGGTAAACAAGATTTATGCTTCAGATTTCTGCCCAAAACAAAAATAAAAATAGAAGAAAGGGACTTGTATGTTGTAATACTAACTGTATTGTGTTGTGTTAATAGCCCATAGCGAAACTCAAATGGCAATGAAGGAAACTTACTTTAGAGAAAAGACAAAGCAGAAAGAAGTCTAGAATATTAGTGGCAAATTTTGAGTATCACAATGGTTCACCTCCCCCAAAAATACTACTGTAGATAATAAAGCCACTTGATCCACAGAACTACTGTCCAGGCAAAACACACACCATACACACAGACACACTCACTAACCTTCGATCTGTTGAACTTTTAATGCTATGCAAAACACACACACACAGGTGTATTTATATGTAGGTATGTGAGTTATTAATAGAACACAGGTGCAAATAGAATGGAAATGAAATTGAATGCAAAGCCAAACAAAATAAAACCTTTTATGTCAGCAAAAAAAAAAAAAAAAGAAGAAATAAAAATTAAACAAACAAGTGCAAGCAAGGCAAAAGCATGATAATAAAAAATAAACTGTTATGTTCAATTGATAAAAAATGTTTTAATTATTGAGAGGGTTAAAGGGTTAAAGAAGATTTTGTGAAGTTTTTTACTAAAATCGAAAGATAAACAAGTGAAATATTTAGAAATGGAATTTCAACTATCTCACTCGCACTCGCTTCTCTTAAGCCGAGAATCCTGGGTTTGAGTCCTGGCTGAGAAGATCATTTCTCTACTGAAAGGGTTAGCTTTCCTTCTAATAGGTTCTCTTATTTCTCCTTCTCATTTTATTTCCACAACGTTTTCAAAAACATTTCCCCTTGTTTTTCTAGTCAATCCCAGTAGTCTTAGTAAGTCTTTATCTTAATTCCTTAAAACTTATTTACATTGGCAGCAAAACTGCTGCCCATTTCGTGTCACTATTTGTACGTATGTTAAGTCAGTCAGTCAGCAGTTAGCACATTAGTTTCGAATCAAATTCAAGGCAAAATTTCTTGTTCGAAATATTAAAGTGCATCGGTCAAGATGGCCGACCCAGGATGGTGAGTGATCATCTCCAAGTATATAAATCCATAAAAAAAAAACTCAATTACAGGCCCACCACGCGCTCCTATCCCCATCCCAGGCTGAGTGCCTCCCTCGTGGAGATTGGCCAATCCAATCGCCATGCGGACTGCTGCTTTCTCATTGAAACATCCTTCGGCATCAGACGCTTCGCTTGCCACAAACTCATCTTTAGCTGTGCCTCCGAGGTCTTTGATCGGATGCTGTATGGAGATTACTCCGAGGCCAATAGTGGCGAAGTGCGTTTGGATGATGTGGATCCGGATACCTTTGAGAAATTCCGGGACTATCTCTATGGCTACGAGTACAACAAGCTGCAGAAATACGATTTTGAGACCCTGATGCAGTTGTGCGAGTTTGGCAACAAGTACCTGGTGCAGTCCATCGAGGAGGACTGTGTCCATGAGCTGCTCAGCCGCAAGGATAACTATGGCAATGCAGAGCTGCTGCAGCTGTTCCAGTGCGCCCATCGTCTGAACAAGCAGAATATGATCGAACAGGTGGGCTGGGTCTTGAGATGCAAATACACCAGCCCCCTGACCCAGTCGGGGATATATGAGTTCAATCCGGATGTGTTCAAGTCTTACCTGGAGGTGATAGCTGGGAGAATGCGTGAGGCAGATCGCTTTTGCCTGCTGGAAATGTATCTCAAGCATAATGGGATCGATGGTATTGATGGTTCCACTGAGGCAGCAGTGCCTGCTCCGGCAGCTTCTCCTGGCTGTAATAGCGATAGTGAAGAGTGGGGAGAAGAGGTGTCCCCTGCCCAAGGTCTACAGCAGCTGCAGCAGATTCCAGCAGCAGCAACAGCAGCAGCAACTACCACTAGTCGCACTCTTTTGACCAAGGAAGAGGAGAAAAATAATTACATAACAGAGCTGGTGGGACTCATAAACTTTGTCCGCTTTACGCCCATGGAGTTCCACGATGGTCCCGGCCAGTCCAGCTTCCTAACCCTGGCCCAAAAGTACGACTTTATGTACAAGATTGCTCGAAATACTGTCCCGGAACTCGATCTCAAGATGGGTTTTGATTCGGATCAATTTTCGGACAGGCGACGTCGGGATACGACTCCACCACCGCCACCTCCTCCACCTTTATTGTCCTGGCATCATACTCCTCGGGTCTGTCGGCGTCATCGCACTGCGGTCGGACGGTTCGATCTCTGAGTCTTGAATTGATCCACACCACAAACAAGTTTTTTGTTGCAGTTTACTTTATTCAAATTATTAATTAAAAGGATTCGAAAAATAGTTTGTTGGTTTCAAAATGAAACCCGAATCGCAGGAGCCTGAGTTATATTTAGTTTTTAAAATGTATATTGTTATTTTTTGTGTTATTGTTACTTTTAAATGCCTGAAAAGCTCGTGTTTATAAAATTCAGCTGTTTCAACTTGAATAATGAGCACAAAGTGGGTGTGTATTGTTTTGGTGTTTAATTCATTTCATTGAATTATTTAAAATAATAGTAACACAAATAAGAACTTATAAATGGAACTGTTTTATTTGTTCTACTTTTGTTTGGAAGCCCAATCTGTTTACAAATTAGAAACGCTGATAAACAAACCTTCGCTGAACCGCAAATTTCAGTTCTTATCAACAGTTTGGTGCTAAAATACATTGCTCTTAAAGCACTCGGAGAAAATTCATACTTTTTCAGCTTGAATATATTTTGTTATGGAATTATCACGAGCTCTAGTTCACACTCATCTTTTCAAGTGCACCTCCCGACTTTATCCATCATCACAGCTCCCAAACCCACACACACGAGCGGTGCCCTGGCAGCTGTTGACCTGCTGAGCGAATTATTCCCATTCTCCAAACTCAGCTCTCAGTCGCATTCTGATCTTCAAGCGAGGCAGACCCAACGGAGTGAATAATATAAACACTCGAATAATATTCGTATTCCACCGGCTAATTGAGGAAATGGCAATCTCCGCTTGGACGCTTCTGCTTCTGGCAATCGCTGGGCTATCAGAAACAGAGGTGGCGATGGCCCAGGTGCCTGGACCCCGGACACGATATGAACCCAACTGGGCCAGCTTAGACCAGAGACCCCTGCCCCAGTGGTATGACGAGGCCAAGGTGGGCATCTTCCTGCACTATGGAGTGTATTCAGTGCCGAGCTTTGGTTCTGAATGGTTCTGGACTAATTGGAAAAGTAGGTATAGCTGTGATATATATATTTTAATTGATAATAATTTACACACTCTCCCTCTTCTATATAGATCTACGAAATCCGGAGTACATCCAATTCATGCAACGCAATTACAAGCCCGACTTTAGTTATCAGGAATTCGCGGGACAATTCACCGCTGAGCTATTCAATGCCACACAGTGGGCGTTACTTTTTCGAGATAGCGGAGCCAGGTTTATATATATTTTTTAAAATTATATAAAGGCTGTTTCGATCTTTAATTTCTATATCAAATTTCAGGTACGTAGTTCTTACGAGCAAGCATCATGATGGCTTTACTCTATGGCCCTCGAAGAGCAGTTTTGGTTGGAATTCAGTGGATGTGGGACCCAAGAGGGATATAATCAGTGCGTTAACTGGATATATATCATTATAAAATATCTAAAAACTAATCTTTCCCCTCCAGAGGAGCTTGCTGCCGCTGTTCGCAAGGAATCCAACCTTAAATTCGGCCTCTACTACTCCCTTTTCGAGTGGTTCAATCCCCTCTGGACCGATGATAAGTTGCATCTGCTGATGCAGCAACATTTTGTGGATAGAAAAGTGCGTCCTGAGCAAATGGAACTGGTCCAGCAGTATCTGCCGGAGATCATTTGGTCCGATGGCGACTGGGAGGCACCGGCCAAATACTGGCGCTCCGAGGAGTTCATCGCCTGGCTGTATAATGATAGTCCTGTAAGGGAAACGGTGGTCACCAATGATCGCTGGGG
>VNKB01012920.1:0-24815 GCA_008042735.1 Drosophila leontia | reverse complement strand
TAATGGCATTAAATTCATAGTTAATTTTTAAGTTCATCTGATATTTAGAAACACAGATAGATGAATATAGTATATACCATATATAATATGGCCAAGGAATATATATATGGACAGCTGGTAAGCAGGTAGAAAGACCGGAAAAACGCTGCCAACTGTTCAAGTTTCTTTGCTGGCATTGGCAACTGTCCAGTAATCGAAGGAAAAGGGGGTGTGGCATTTGTGGGACAACTGCGCATTGCGGTTTCAGCATTCGTACATTTCTTTTTCATAATTTCCCGCAGACTACACTTGGAGAAATATGAGGCATATCAGACATCATATCTTGAATAAAATAATGATTTATGAGACATTTATTCAGCTTATTTTGGTTTCAGAATTGAGCTTAGTTAAAGGTTTTTCAATTATATTATTTTATAAAGAATTAGATCCCCTTTTATTTATATTTTGTATATTTTAGTATTAGTCATTTCCACCCTTTTTTTTTAATAAAATAATAGCCAAACTTCAGAACTCTTCCCTTTGTAATTTCTGCACTATTATTTTAGCTAATTTTAATTTTAAAGCCAAGCTTAGGTTAAGGTTTTTCAAATATATTTTTATATATATATATTTTATATCTAAATATCACCCGTTTTTCCCCAGTGTTTCCCTCTCTCCAATATATTTTTTTTTGTGCTGCAGAAGTGCAATTATTTTAAGCATTCAATTGGCATTGGCAGTCGAAGCTCGAGCTCGAGTTCGAATTCGAATCCGACCGCAGACCGCAGGATATGCGACTGGGCTGGCAATTATATGCATTTAAGTGCAATAAGCGTCATCAGGGCGAAGGACTCGTACTCAGACTCGGACTCGGGTGACTTTTCGCCGCATTTGATGCTCCGCCAGACGCTAATTACTTTAATGCGAAAACGCCATTGAAGCGCGCGCTTGAGTCCTTGGAAGCCGCTCTAATTTCCCCACCACTAACGACCTTCGCAGGTCACCTGACCTTTTCCCCTCCCCTTCCCATTTCCCTCTTTCCTTTCCCATTTTCCACTTCCACATCCATCTCCTCGACTCAGAATCAATATCAATCAAACGGAAACCGCCGCTCCCGACAAATTGCATTTGTTTACCTCGCTCCGCTCCTTTTCCTGCAATTAGTCCTTCGGCTAACATGTGGCCATCCAAACCCATTGCGATCGGCCCAGGCCTGAGCTATTGGCGTGAAATTTTAATTGTCTTCTTGTTGTGGGAAATTACGCTGGCCTCTGCCAGGACTGAGGGGGCGGTGTAAAGACAAACAAGGAAGTGTATCGCATTTCTGTGCATTAAAGGAGCATTAAGGAGTCATCTTTAACATAATTTTATAAAGAAAACTATAAGAAAAAGTAGATATGGTAGTATAGTTATAATACCACATGACACTTATTTATATTTAAAATTCTTTTTAATTCATATAAGTAACTTTAAAAAAAGATAAGGAAAAGTAGTTATGACAACCAAGTGTGGGTTAAAGATATTTGTTGAATTTTTTTAATATTTATTAACAATATTATTATTATTAAAATAATCAAAATAATTCTTATTAAACCATTTAAATAACTTCATATAAATGATATAATAAATACAAATTTCAACGAATCTTTTGAGTTTTGGCCGTCACTTTACTTTTTAGGCAGCTTATGACCTTCAGAAGTCCTGAAATATTCTCTTCCTTTAAAACTATATTTATGGATATTTATACCCTTGCAGGGTATTATAATTTCAGTCAGAAGTTTGCAACGCAGTGAAGGAGACGTTTCCGACCCCATAAACCATATATATTCTTGATCAGCATTAACATGCGAATCTTTCTAGACATGTCCGGTAGATATCGATTTTTTGGCCATTTTTGCGAAATTTGATAAGGGGTTACATCATTAAAATGTTTGATTTTGATAAAAAACTGAATTTTCAAAATTTTTAAATGAAGTATGCAGATTTATTAACTGTAGAAAATCTTGCACAGAACAGTTTTCCGATTTAAAATTAATGCTCTTTTGGCCGAGTTATGATATTTTTAATTTAAAAAAAATCAAGAAGTTTTTTAATATAAAAAATCCGATTTTATAATACAAAATAATATTTTCCCAAGTCAAGGGATCATTTCCGACCCCATAAACCATATATATTCTTGATCAGCATTAATATGCGAATCTTTCTAGATATGTCAGGAAGAAATTGATTTTTTGGCCGTTTTTGTGAAATTTGATAAGGGGTTACATCGTTAAAATTAGCAAAAATGGCCAAAAATTTTGATTTCTTAAAATTTTAAATCTGGTATGCAGTTTTTTTAATTAATAAAAACTAACACAAAACTGCTTTCCGAATCGAAATTAATGCATTTTTGGCTTAGTTATGATATATTTTAATTGTTACCTGCAAGGGTATACAAACTTTGGCTGGCCAAAGTTAGCTTTCTTTCTTGTTTTATTTAATATTTATATATTTTTTGTTAACAAATAGAACCTTAAACAATCCATAACTAACTAAATAATTCATTAATTTTAGTTCGGAAAACTGTTTTCTATTAGTTTAAATGAAGGCAACAAATCTGTAGCTGTACAATTGTTAAAATTTTAATTATTAACAATTATTATGATATTAAGAGGCCAAATTATAATTAAAAATTTAATTTGTAATCTTTTATTATTTTAATTCATTTTAATAATTTAACAAAAACCACAACCTGGCGTTTAAATTAAATTCCATAAATAAATTGTTAATTTTACCCTATTATTCATTAAATTTAAAATGTACAGTACATTAAGAAACTTAAAAAAATACTCATATGGCTGAATCCGACGCAGAAAAACTCTCAACTTCCAACCACTTGACCGACATTCGCTGCTATAAAAATCTTGCGGGCAACTGTTTCACCACTGTGGTGAGTTTAATGGCGCCCGCGCTGGCAACATGGCGCTGCGCCAGAGAGAGATGGCCGATGAGACGGCAATACTAAACAGAGAGAGAGCGTGCCGAGGCACGACCGTCCTGGTCTGGCTCATGGAGGCCAGACGGGCGGCGGCAAAGCCACCACTTCAATACCACCCCGCCCGTGGCGAGAGCAACAACAAAGTGGCAAAATTGTTGCCACCGCCGAGCGGCGCTGCCGACGTCGCCGTCGCCAGAGTGTGTGGCAACGAAACGCCGGCAGGTGCGTTTCATACACAAAAGCCGCTCAGTCTCGTTTTGGCAGCCAAGCCGTGCACGACGTGGATGTGAGAGTTGAGGGGAATTTTTTAAGTGCTGAAAGCTCAAAGTAAACTTGCAAAAAGTGCTACAAAGTCTAGTAAATGCGAAATAAATTATTAACTAAATTAAAGTACTTATTAAATCGACAAGAAACAACAAGGAAATTTTCAAGAACTAAAACTTACTGCAAAAATCGAAAGAACCCTTGAAAACCCAAGTGAAAACTGAACAATTTGGGCTGAGAACCTCGCGGAAAACTGAAATCATGAAAAACTAAGCCAAGTCGGTGAATGAGTTTGAACTTTTTTTTTGTGAAGTGCTTAAGTACCGGAAAGAGTGCCCTGGAAAGTGAGCTGGCATACGCTTTTGGGTGCCCCGGCAGGACATGAAGGACTCGATGAGCATACTGACACAGACCCACGCTGAGACGCCTGCGGCGGCCGCCCATCCGCTGCATCATCACCTGCACCACCACCCGCTGCAGCACCTGCAGCACTTGCAGCACGCGCAGCACCACCCCCCGCCGCTGCAGCAGCATCTACTGCAGCAGCATTACGCGGCCCAGCAGCAGCAGCATCAGCCAGCACCGCCGGCCAGCATCGGCCTCGGCCTTGGCATTGGCATGTCTGGCAGCAACACCACCACCACCACCCCCTCGAAGCCCAGTCGCTCCCGCTTCATGATCAATGACATCCTGACCACCACCTTCTACAAGCAGCAGCAGCAGCAGCAGCACCATAACCGCAACAACAACAACAACTCGGGCTCCAGCGGCGGCAGCAGTCCCGCTCACAACAACAACAACAATAGCGAAAACTTTGAGCCACCAGCAGCCTCGGCACCTCCACATCTGCCACTGCCGCTGCATCACCCACATCCGCATTCGCATTCGCATCTGCATCCGCAGCCACATCCGCATGCCGTGGCGCATCCGCGTGCCACCAATGGGTTAAACGTGGCCCAATATGCGGCGGCCATGCAGCAACATTATGCCGCCGCTGCAGCCGCTGCTGCTGCGCGAAATAACGCAGCAGCTGCTGCAGCCGTTGCTGCCGTGGCAGCAGCCGGCGGTGCTGGAGGAGGTGGCGTGGCGGGAGGAGCTGCAGCGGGAACGGGAACGGAACTGGATGACAGCAGCGATTATCACGAGGATAACGAGATCGATAACGAGCATGAAAACGATAACGATAACGAGGAGTGCGACAGTGACGAGGTGGGCAGCGCGGGAGGCGGCGGAGGAGGCAGCGGACACATGGACGATCACAGCGTTTGTAGCAATGGTGAGGTGAGCCTCTATACTATGGGGTGGGGGGGATTACAAGAAGGTCGCCAGGCAGGTCTAGGGGAGAGGTAGGAAAAGCTACTTACTTAGCATTTCTTGGAGAGTTATTAGTATAAATAATATAATGAGACTTTAATCTATTTTTATAAGCAAATCTTAAGCGTCAAGTGTCTGTTATTATTTTGTCCGTCGGTTAATAAACCCGCTGTTATTTAACAGATACTTATTTTTATTTAAAACCACAGTTTTAGTCAATTTAAAAAAAAATTTAAAAAACACTAGAAAGAGAGAGTTATCAAACAAAAACTAGGGAAAATAAATAGCTTTAACTCTTTATTTATTTATTTTTAAACTTTAAACTAAAGCCAGCTCAAAGTCTCAAATAAATTCTCATCCAAAAACCGTTAATATTATAATAATAAATATTATTAAAAAACCAAGTGAACTTTCAGCCAAGTTTCTCATGAAAAACGCTTTGCGTTGGGTTTCTTGAGTTTTTCATTGCAAGTTTTTTTCCGGACAACTGTGCAACTCGCTGTGAAACCGCATTTCCCCATACTGAAGCCGGCTTGAGTAAATCAAAAAAACTAATTCAATTAGGTAAAAAATAAATTACAAGTAAATCGGTTCCGCAGTCAAGTTCGTTGCCTAAGTCTTTTGTTTTTTTTATTATTATTTTTTTTTTTTTGTGGGGCTTGCAGCTGCGGGTGCTTCGAGGTGGCCCTCGTCGATGTCGCTTTGCTAAACAAACTGTAAAAATTATTGCATGACCATTTTACATTCTCGACTCGCCGCTTTTGTTTTTTTTTTTTTTTTTTTTTGGTTAAANTTTTTTTTTTTTTTTTTGTGGTTAAAAAATGCATTTTCACGCTTTGCTTGCGTCATGGCGATGCTTCTTCGCCAGTCTATACCCTTGCCCCCACCACCACCCCTGGGGGCATGCACCTGCGAAGCCGACAGAATGGCGTGGGGCGTGCCGCAGAGAAGCATCAAAACTGGAGAAAAAATGAGCAAAAATCTTTAATAATTGCATAGAGCAAGCCTAGCTCTCTCTCTCACGCACTGCCTCCGCCCGCCCGCTCTATCATTTAATTGTGAAAATTGTTATAAAAATGCATTTAACCCCTTTAATAGATGCCCCCAGGCAGTGGATAATAAAAAATGTTGCAGGCAGACTGCTTGCTCATCTCTCCGCTCCGGGTTCGGGCTCCATCTGGGGCCCTGTTCTGTGCCATTTATTACAGCAATTTCCTGTTTCCAATTGCACTTTTATAAACGGTAGTCGCTTTTATCTCTGCTCCCCCCCTCTACTCCTGGCACCCTTCCTCTGGCTGATGACCACTGCGAATGACAGCGAATAAAGTGGCAGGCTGGGGGCGCCGAGGGGCTAAATGATTGGCCAGCCGGCAGGCAGGGAAAGCTGCAATCGGTCAATTCATCAGAAATTCGTAGGGATGCCAATTTTTGAGAAGAAAAACGATTAGTGAAGGGCCACAACTTGAAATCATTTCGGTGATCGAAATCAAGGAAAACCCTTGAGGCTTTTTAAAACAACAAACAAGGCAACACAAGTTAAAAGCCCGATCAAAGGTGTCAATTAATAGCTTTCAATTCAGTTCTCAATTCGAGAACATGGCCTTAATTAGGGAAATTTAATCACACGAATGCCCGCGAATAGCGTTGAAAAAAATGCTCATCAACAGATTATCGATCATTTTAAATAGCCAATCCAGGCAACGTGAGTAATTTGCTTTAATTGAAAATTAATTTAATTCAATTGCGGCCTCATTGGCCATTTATCGCTGTCAACAATCACTCAACGCTTTTGTTATAAACCAAAAAGGAAGATCGAGTTAACCAGTAGCAAGCCTTGTTATGGATCTTTGTTTGGAAATAAGGACTTGCATAAAATTTGAACACCGCCAAGTCAAGGATAAATTAGTAGTAATAGTTAGTATGTGGCTGAGAATTCCCCGCGATTTCTGATCTTGAATGGTCCTTCGACACCTGCATATCCCTACCGCCATGACTTCCTCGATCAACTTGGTTGCCTCCCTGGCGGTAAACTCCCTGTCCCTCGGCTTGCCATTGCAAATCATTTGTATACCCATGCGAGCCAGCCCAGTGGTCACCACGAAATCCGCGTAGAAGTCGTCGTCGTGCTGGATTCCGTCCACCACCGCGTCGAAGCTGAGCGGCTTCTGGCCACCCGCCGATTGTAGAGCTCGGTGCTCAGCCAGAGGGTCAGCATGCTGAGCCTGAGCAGGTTGGGCTCACCGAAGCAAAAGTCCTCGATGATCATGACCTCTATGTGGGTCTTGGCGATCATGAAGTCGGCATAGTCAACGCTGCCTCCAAACACAATGTTCTCGTATATCTTAAACAAGCGATTCCTGGAAGGCCTTCTGGGAGCCATAGGGTGTCCGTGGCCACCATAACATCTTCCTCAAAGCGAATTCTGAGCACAGCTAGGCCCGAGGTGGCGCCCACCACGTCGTAGATGCGCCTGCGAGAGCGGTGGCCTTTCATGGAGAAAAGGGGAATCCGGTGGAGTTCATCTTGATGTAAATATTTCTGATACTGATGTGGCGGGGTGGCTCCTTTGATTCTCTTATTTATTTTTTATGAAATAAATTATAACATTAATTTAATTTAAGCTTTAGTTTCTCTTCAAGTTTTCCCTTAAGTAATTCCCAATATTTACTTTCTGGGACCATTCACCTTCTCCACTTTGCAGACTTCATTTAAATGCGGAACTTGGCAAATTTTCACTTTAAATAATTTAACGCTTGAGAGTTTGCAGCCCCCCTAGAACCCCCCCCTCCGCCTGATCATGGCCCTAAAACACGCTCTCACTTATCGGGTAGCCACAATCGCTTCAATTTACATAAATTGTATGTACCAAAGGCGGCAGGAACCGTTCTCTCCGAAGGGGTGAGCCAGCTTGCCGGCTATCTTTGCACTCTTTTGGCCAAGTTTAGACATTTTGCTACACATTTTTATTACCACCACCGCACTCGGGGCGAAAGGGGGGGAAACGCTTTGTGAGCGGAAGAGGCAATTGCGTGGCCATAAACGAGCCTTTAGCTGTGGGTGAAACGGTTTCCAGGGATCGCAGACAGATCGAGCTTTAAGCGTAGCATTTCGTGTTTATTTTGTTATAAAAAAAAATTAAATAAAAAAAACCCCTCTAAAGTCCCGCTCTCTCTGGGTCTTTCAGGCGGCAAGGACGACGATGGGAACAGCATCAAAAGCGGGTCCACCAGCGACATGAGCGGCCTGAGCAAAAAGCAAAGGAAGGCGCGCACCGCCTTCACGGACCACCAGCTGCAGACACTGGAGAAGTCCTTTGAGCGGCAGAAGTACCTCAGCGTCCAGGAGCGCCAAGAGCTGGCCCACAAGCTGGACCTTAGCGACTGTCAGGTGAAGACCTGGTATCAGAATCGCAGGTGGGTGTCTAGTCCTTCTCCCTTATTATTTCCTTTTACCTCGCGGAAATTCTATAATAAAAATATTCCTCTTTGGCTCTTTTCAGGACCAAATGGAAGCGCCAGACGGCTGTGGGCCTGGAGCTCCTGGCCGAGGCCGGCAACTTTGCCGCCTTCCAGCGTTTGTATGGCGGATCGCCCTACCTGGGCGCCTGGCCTTACGCAGCCGCTGCTGGCAGCAGTGCCGGAGCAGCAGCCGCCGCCGCTGCTGCCGCTCATGGACCGGCGCCCCACACCAGCATCGATATCTATTACCGCCAGGCGGCCGCAGCCGCTGCCATGCAGAAACCGCTGCCCTACAACCTGTACGCTGGGGTGCCCAATGTGGGCGTGGGCGTGGGTCCGGCGCCCTTCTCCCACCTGTCCGCCTCTAGCTCGCTGTCCTCGCTGAGTAGCTACTACCAGAGTGCGGCTGCTGCCGCTGCTGCAGCCGGAAATCCCTTGCCACCGCCACCAACGGCTGTGTCCGTGTCGGGAGCAGGAGCTGGAGTCGTGACCAAACCCTTGGGTGGTAGTCCCAGCCCGGGACCGGGAGCAGCCTCTTACAGAGCAGGTCCCTCAACCTCGCCGCCGCCGCCACCGCTGGCAAGACCACCGTCCACACCCAGTCCAACGCTGGATCCGGGCAGTCCGCCGGGCAGATCTGTGGACAGCTGCTCGCAGTCGGAGGATGAGGACCAGATCCAGGTGTGAGGGGAAGGAGAGTGTGTGTGTGTGTGTGTGTGTGTGTGAGGGAGGGATGTCAAAAGCGTGATTTCAAAGGGAAAAGTAATTCGGTTATAAAATGGTTTTTTAGTTATTCAGTTTTGGTGCCAAAAGACAATCACCTTAAGCTTCAACTTTAAACTATGTTTCTCATACCATATTTATTTATTTATTTATAATTATTTAAATTTAAATTTAATTATAAAATTTAGACCCCCACAGAGCACCCTTCCCATATCACGTCTTTGGCTTGGCCCCCTCTTGTGTATATAAAACCATATCTCAGTGTCTGTGTGTGTGTGTGTCTGCTTGTTTAATTTATTTAATTTGCTTTTAGTATTTAACAATTAAGCTTAAGAAGAAATGTTCAGTTTGAATGTTGTAAAAACTAGCAGCCAAAAAAAAAAAATTATAAATCATAAGAGTTTTGTATAGTTGAGCTTAGCCACGAAATGTATTATCTTCGACGTCGACTAGAAATGTAATCGTAACCTTTTTTTTCATAGCCTAGACCTACCCATAAACGTTGTAATGTAAAGTGTGTGTGAGTGTGTGTGCTCTCTTTTTTTTTTGTCTATGTTTAGTAACCACATATATTTGCCTAAATAAAAAATAAAACTACGGAAATATAACACTACCTCTTGTGCTTTTCCAGGCTGTAGGATGGGCGGGGGGCGAGGGGTAGCTGGCCATGTCCCCGGGCAATTAAAATAATGACCAACAGAAACAATTTACAAACGATGTCTGGGCGAGGAGAGAGGGCGAGGGCGGGTTAAGTTGGAGGGGAGGATATACGACGACGTGCCAGCCAACCCCTAATGATTATATTTGCATGCAAAATGCATTTAACCGCAATTAGTGCATTTATTAGGCCAAAAGTTGATATATTGAATAGCTGCCACCAGTTGGCCAAAACACACACTGGCCTCGGAGGGTTAAGAGGTGTGCGAGTGTGCGAGTGTGTGTGTGTGTGTATGCATGGGCTTGCATTG
Organism: Drosophila leontia; assembly: GCA_008042735.1. Classification (NCBI taxonomy): domain Eukaryota; kingdom Metazoa; phylum Arthropoda; class Insecta; order Diptera; family Drosophilidae; genus Drosophila; species Drosophila leontia. The sequence continues at coordinate 15,132 of VNKB01012920.1, read as the reverse complement.
CGTGCTCGCATGCAAGCCAAAAAACTGAAAAAAAAAACTATATAAAACGGCGCTGCAGGCTAAAGCCAGCAAACGATCCTTGAAGTCCCAGGACCAAGGACCAAGCCTAAGCGAGGGCCAGCTGACCCGAGATACATTATGGCCAAAATGAGTCTCTGAAACTGTGGGGAGAAGAGAACTGGGTAAGATAACTTGGCTTAGGGAAAAACAAGAAGAAATAAAATTTGTATGGTATTTGGAAAATTGTTTAAAAATCTTTAAAGTATAGAAAAATGTAGGTATTATATCTGTGAGATTTTATAAATATTTTATAATATTTTTAGGGATAAATGCCCATGAGTACCACCTTTTACTTGTTTTTCTATCATTTTGTGTCCTACTCAGGCCTCTAGGGATGCTCCTTACCTGGCATTCAGTCTTCCTTCCTGCCTTAAATTAAGCCAATAAACTTTCATTTCAAATAACTATAATTAATCTATAGATTCTCCCCAAGAACCTTGACAATTTCATATAGATTTTATTAGTATTTTTCATAAAAACAACACTCTTAACATATTCATAGTGCCTGCATTTTTGTATTGAACCTCCGTTGATATTTTTGTAATTTAAAAAAATACTCCCCTGTATGTTTTTTTGCTCTCTTTTTTGTTTTTGCCAGCAACAAATGGGCCTCAGCGTTTAAATTGCTGTTTGCTTAAAACAAAGGCCACGCGACGCTTGGTAGGACAATGGAAATAAGTAGTGGCTGTGGGGAGCGAGCGGTCTGTTTGGCCAGCGGGCAAACCGTTCATTAAAGGCAAATGACACAAAACAGAGAAACTGCACCACATATACGCTCAATTAAACACGATCGGTGCTTCGGTGTGTTCAGATGTGTGCTAATTACGGCCATAGTCGTCGGTAGAAACTAACGAGAATCCCTAGAGCAGCTGCTAAAATTTATTTTGGCATAAAATAAAATATATAGCTTAATTGCAAATCTAAAACCTACAGAAACCTAGAGCTGAAGGCCTAGGTGTTATGGCTCTTGAATAAATAAAATAATAAATATATAAAGAAATAAAGCAAAGTCTCACTAAAGCTATAAGATGCGTAACGCGCATACATTTGAATACTTCTTACTTGCAGAAACTGAATGCATACAGGCAGGCAGATCTAGACAGCTTGGAAAAATAAGTATCATAAGGAGTTATACATTAAATTATTAGGTTTTTGTTTTACTTTTACTTTGATATTTAATTTTGTTTTATTTTTAATGGAATTATTTTTATTGGTATTCAACGTGTAATATGCAGAAATAATTCCTTTACGTTTTAGAGAGCATTGTTATTTTTCGAAATCTCATCTCCTTTATTGTGTAATTTTTAAAATTTTATTTTATTGTTATTTTATTTATATCTCAAATTTTATTTATTTATTTTTATTTACTTTATTAATTTTGTGTTATTTTTATTAGCATTAAACGTGCAAGAAATATTTGGAGAACATTGTTAATTTCCTCAATCTCATCTCCTTTATTATTTAGTTTTTGACACTTTATTTTATTATTAAATTATTTATTTCTTAGGTTTTATTTTTATTTACTCTTTTATTCTTGGTTTTTTTAGTATTTATTGCTAATTTGCTCAATCTCATATCCTTATTTATTTAATTGTTAACACTTTATTTAATTTTTCATTTTTTTTTTTATTTTATTTTTTTATTTACTTTATTTTTTAAATCTCCTACAAATGAAATTGCCTGGAGATTCATGTTTAATTAAAGACACATCACCGGCATGACGTTGGCGTCGGGCGTTTGATATGCAAACGCGCCAATCCAAGGAGCTCGATGGACGCCTGCCATCGGGGATTTGGTTACGATGCCAGAAGAGGGGGGTTGATGATGAGGGGATGCCCCGGACGCATTTACGAAATGAAGCAGAAATATTGCCTGCTTACTGTGCTGTAACATCAATTTGCATAGAAATCAGGCGCCGACTGTCAAAGTACCTGCCACATATCCACGTCCTCGCATATAGACATCCAATTAGCCGCACATTTTTGTGGGTGGACCAACAGCAGTAGCAGCATCCGGCAGAATCCTCCACCGCAATTCGCTTAAGCAGCCAATCAACGGAACAGGGTGGCTGCTGTGGGTACTTCCGCCTGCTTTGGGGTCGAGCGGAGGCTGGCATTCTCTTTATTTTCTGTTAGTTAAATGGAACTTTTGGATTTTGGGGGTAATTTAAATTCACTTCTAAGAGAATAATTATTTTTATAGGGTCAAATTATGTTTTTTAAGACCAGCAGGATTTTTTAGAAATATTATTTTGCTTAGAAAAATATTTAGAAAATCAAAGAAAGTAAAGGAAAGCCAGCTTAGGCTTCTTTTCAGGTACCAAAATATTGAGTTCAGTCCTATCAATGTGCTTAATTTCTATATTTTCTGATATCTAAAAAGAAACCTCAAATTTGCGGATAATTTAAATGTTCTATATATTTTTCTAAGGTTTTATAATGTTTTTTAAGACCAGCAGAAATTTTAAAAAATATTATTTTGCAAAGAAAAGTATTTGAAAATCAAGGAAAGCCAGCTCAAGCCTCTTTACAGATACCAAAACATTAAGTTCAGCCCCCGTTATTCAGGCTAATTATAGGCCAGAGACCCTTCAACGAAAAACGGGGGCTGGACGAGCGGACCGGAACAACGCCCACCAATCGCGGATTTTCCCTCAAAACAAAAAAAAAAAACGGAAAAATTGGAAAAGAAGTAAAGGAGCTCGCCTGCTTTTTCGGGGAAAAGTATAATAAACAAATAGTGGCAGGGAAATGAAAAGTTAAAAGTTGCATCAACATCAACTTTGTTTGCCTTTAATTTAAACTCTTATTTCTTTTATTTATTTGTGATTTTTATTTATTACCATTACCATTTCCAGGTGGCTTCCGCTTTTTGTTGACTGACGCGGGGCATATGCCGGGCGGAATTAATAAAAGTCTTGTTTTTTGTGCTGCCTATTTAATTCAATTAATTTTGCTTAATTTTTTTTGCGACCCGATTCCCGATTCTTGTAATCCCTCTCCCGCTATATACATATACATATATATAATTTGTATCATTGGGCAAAAGGCCGCATCAATTATTTAGCCCCAAACACATGGATATGCATTTCAAATAATCAACTGACGGCGGACGGAAATTGCGCTTAATTGCCGGCAAGTTGAATTTTTTATTTGATTTTTGCCCTGGCCTCTGGCCATCTCTCTCTTTTATAATAATTGCGCTTAAATAAATATTTGCTTGATAATTGCGAAAAATGTTGTGCTGCCTTTAATTCCATGAACATTTTAGGGAGTTTTTAGTAAATGCACATTAAACTTCCTGCAAGTTGGGATTTTTAAATAATAAAAATATATATTTTATAGGGCATTCCCTCGCCTCTCAGGAACGCCTAAAAGGCGGCATGAAATTTCTCGTGTTTGTTTTCGCTCCTCCTTTGCCTTGGCAGCGATTATATTCAATAATTGTGTTCATTTAGATAAGTTACAAGCCCCGAGGGCTCCAGACACACTCGGAACGGGGAGACACCGAGGCAGGTGAAAGCAAGGGCCACCTCCGCGAGCGTCGGCCGGCCAAATGGTGGCCAGGCACGCCATCGTCGTCGTCGTCAACAGTTGGAACTCCTCCGTGTCGAGTGCTGCCTCTTGAGTTGTTTTCCAGTCGGTTTTTGGCTATTTCTCCATAGATAAAGTCCAGGAAAAGGTTTAGCTGGGGTCTAGACTCTCCACTTTCGGGTTTCCTGGGCAACACTGGCTGCCCCAGTGGTGTGTAGGTGTTGACAGGGCCGGCGAGTGGAGTCTGAAGTGGCGGGATTCGGGATCCGGGAATCCCCTGGCAAATTGCCTGCCGCAGAAATGTGTCGGAAGTCTTTAGTAAAAGTTAAATAGAAAGCATATAGAAGATTTATGCCGCTATAGTTATGCTAATTCTATGGGCCAGGGTATGCCTAAAGGCTCTCAGTAAGGATATATATGTATATACATCCATGATATATTCCTCTGTAATAATTAAAATCGAATTTTCAATGCCCAACTTGGGTTTATATTTGGGCGATCGTATCGCCTGCAAAACGCTTTTCACAACTGGCCGCGTTTTTGGTCCTGGCCTAATCCTGCGAGCGAGAGAAAAAAAAATATAAATTAAAACATTTGTTGCCATTTTCTATCGGCGGCCAAAGATCTCGTCGATTTGTCCTTCGACAGAAGATTAAAATGCGGCAGACGGGGGATTTGCGCTTATCAGCGATGAGAATTCGAGCGGTGCTTGAAAAGGACAACAACAAGGACGATGAATTTGTCACATTAGGCATATGTGAGAGCAGGCCGCTTTTTTTCCCCGATAAGATCCGATTTTTGTGAAAATTTTGATGATTGGGCTTCCATTTTGGTGGTGGGAAATCTTTGGAAAATATTGTTATTGTCAGTGTAATTGGCAGGATATTAGCAGCAGGGGTTGGTCCTGGACCAAGGCAGTCAACGGATTACGTTGGGCATTATGAGCAAATTAAGTGTGAAGTGTCATTCGGGATTTATCCACACACACTCACACACACACATTAAGCGCTTTAAAATCACACACACTCGCCCCGTGTGTGTAGTAGCGGAAAAGGACAACGTCTAACAAAACAGGACACGGCACAAAGTCGACAAAAGGTGTCACATGTCAAGTCGCAATCCCCTCATCCATCCATCGGAGAGAGGAAAAACAAACTAACATTTAACCCCATGGAACGCTGGGTCCTCCCCCCCCACCACACCATCATCCGCCCACTCAAGGCCGAGCTTATCATTTACACTTAACAGTGGCCCCGGCACGTGCCCCTGCATTATTAACCGCAAAATGCTCATAAAGGATCAATTTGTGCGCACACGTGTCCAGGATAATGCGTCGTCCCAGCGATGGTACGGGGCGGGGGCGAGGCCAAGCGTGAAGTGCACATAAATCAAAGCAACGGCTGCCAAATGGACAAAGATGATGACAATGCGCGGAAAAGAAAAATCCGGCAAAAGCCATACTGCAACGGGGTGGCTGGCCAGGCCAAAGGAGCAAAAGGGAAATGCAATTTAAATCGCCGGCAAAAAGGAAACCATTAGAAATGCAAAGAGCTTCGGGGGGCAGGGCTCTCTGAGTGTGTGAACCACCGGAAGCCACCTTGATTTATGGCCAAAAGGGAAGTCGGGAGGAGATTGAACCTCTCAGATACTAATTCAATTTCAAAACACAAGCTAGATTTGGGTATAGATCTGGGGGTATACCACTATCTTCTAGAAGAACATAGTTTTGGCTTAATTTATTAATAAATGAAAGGCTTATATATTAATTAATAAATAAGACTTAAAACTGGTTAAAAAGGGAGTTTAATGAAGTAAAGCTGTTGCCAAGGATAGCCAGGTTGAAGCTCAAAAACTAAGCACCCCTCTTGAGAGAATCCCCTATATTTCCAACCTTTTAATAATCACAACAAGAAACGTGAAAGCCTCCCTCGATGGCAGTTAATAGAGTTCACAAAGGAGGCACCAAATGTGAGAGGCTTTTAATATTTGATTCCTGGCTTTCAGTCGAGAAGCGCTCTTATTTTGTATTTTGTGCGCGGATTTTTTTTTATGTTTGCCGTTTCATGGCAATTTCCAATTTCCAATTATAATGCAATGCGATTGCGTGCCACAAATGACAAGCTTTCATAAAATCGCGAGACGTTGCCCTGGAATTATGATTTCATATGGCCATCGTCGTCGTCGTCGTCGTGTCAGCCTTGACTCTGCCAGTGTCTGACTGTGGGAAGCACCCACATAGGAAGGGGATCAGGACGCGACCAGGACAGGACAGCACTGGACAGGACAGGAAACCCAGTAACGGATGAACTGAAATTATGCCTTGGCCACATCCTAACCAATTATGGTCATTAAAATGGCATTTGAAATGAGCAGAGACGGAGACGAAGATGGTCAAGAAAATATTGCCCCGTCCGTTCGTTCGTTCGTCCGGGAGTTAAACTATTTAATTCTGATTTAATTCGGCAATGTTCAGCAGAGCAGAATGCCACCCGTACGGTGAACAACTGTCATAAAAATCACGCAGCGGAAATTATTTTGTCACCATTTATAATTGCATTGTCACAGCGCCAGTCAATAGTGCTCTGTTTCTGCCGTTTCTGGCGTTTCAGCCGTTTCTGTTATTATTTTGATTGGAGGGTGTTGAAAGTAACACCCCGCGCATTAAATCAAGTGCTGCTGCCCCCGGCCGCACACCACCCACTCCCCCTGTGCCATGCTGTTGGCTGTCCTTGTTGTCGACAACGTCATACATAAATTATTGAAAAATCATTCTACAAATACAACCCGGAGCCAACGAATCAGCCGGGACGGGACTCGCTAGCCGCCAGACAAGTAAATAAAATCCACCACCTCGGCCCAAGGAGGTAATGAGGGGACACAGGGCGGGGGTGAGACAGGAAAAGGACACGCTCTGACTGTGTTGATTGCTTTGACAAGACCGCAAATAAAGCAGTAAATAACTGGGAACTGGGAACTGAGAACGCAATGGGTGGCAGTGGCTCTTTTGGGGCTAGTCGGGCGGTTGGGGATTAGTGGTTAAGGGTGGCAGAGAAGTGTTGCAAGTGGGGAGGGAGTGGGGGGCCAACGACGGACTTGGTTACATTGCGCATACGCCGCTTGGGTAACCGCAGCTTAGCGAGAATACAATCCCAATGTCGAAGCACATCCTCTGCCCAAGGATTCAAAGAGCCAAGGAAAGGCAATAGCGTTAGCAGTTGTTACTCTGCTTTATATTCATTCTAGAAATTAAAATTTATATTTATTTAAGATTTATAAAATTTAAATAAACTCAAAAGAAGAAGATCCCTAGGCTCTCTCCCCACTGTGCTCCAAGTCCAATTAATTTTCCGGCGCCTAAAAACTTTAAGCGCAGGCGTTGAAGCACAGCTAACACCATTCTCCCTCCTCCCCCAACCCCAACCCCTGAGCAACCCCTTGCGGCAGGCAGGCTTCGTGGCTCGTCAGCTTCCGTTTCCGTTCGAACGAGTGCCCGTCTATTTATTTGCAAATGCAACTTGTCCCGTTTGACAGATATCACTTGTAAATGCCAGCACCGAAGGGAGGGATGGGTATGATGATGATGCGGAGAACTTCCTAGGGGGTGGCTGCCGCACAGTGAAGCGGAAAGTGTGAAGCCCTGTAACGAGCCATATTGCTATTGGATTTGTGTAAATTTATTTATGTTAATTAGTTCAAATTTGATTTAATTTGCCAAGCGAGCCGCGCGCACCGAGAGCAGGAGGGCAGGCAGCCAGGCAGCCAGCCAGCCAGGGGGGGCAGGAGGAGCGGACATCTGAGGTGGGGAACACACAATTAAAAGCACGTTAAAAACGCATTTCGCAAACAGAGATCGTGATAATGGCCCATCGAAGGGGGAGGCAGAAATCTGCACAGAGAGAAAAAATCACAAAGAAGTAAAGATAAATAAGACAACAAAGAACAGTGAAAGGTTTCTTTCTTCTTAAAAGGCTAATGTATTTTTTGTTATATTATTTTTAGCCAACTGTTTATGGTTTATATTCTCAAGATATTTGTAGGAACTTTGATCACAATTTCCTCTTGAAATTCTTAAGAAATCCCTACTCTTTTGCCTTATATTTTTCTCTCACTGTTGGGTCCCGTTTAGGCCGAAAACGAAATCGGCTAATGACAGCCGCATCAATCCGGTGCGCTAACAAAGCGTTGAAGAAATCACTTTACCAGCGGCGTCCCATAAAACGTAGCTCCGATGAGAAATCTTTCCGAAAAGGATCCGATCCGAGGCATCTCCCCCCCCCGAAAGACCCCCATCCTTGGGCCCCAAAGAAATGACAACAAGACATGCGAACAAATGAAATCAAATCAAACCAAATGACCCGGCTCTGGCTCCAGGTTGCAGCTCGAATTCGTCGGCTCTTTGGACGAAAAGTCTAATTTGTTGATAATTTGCGACCGCCGCCGCAGCTGAATGTGTATATGAAGCTGGGGATCTGGCAATATCAGCGGTCCACTGACCGCCAACGATGCCCCACGGGTGACTATCCTGCTGCCTTGGCGGTACTTCCGCTGGTTAATGCTGGAGATGCCTATGGACTTTGGGATACCTCGCACACACAGTAAGTAATCAAGGTTACATGTAGAATATTATGTTGGTGTTTTGTTTTATTACTTTTAAGCTAAGAGAATTTTATTGTTAATTATATTATATTTTTTGTACATGTATTTTTACAATGGTTTCATAGTCTCTCAAGTTCCTAGATCTTTGAAGACATTCCCAGCTAGAAAAGTGTTAAAATCACAATTTCATAATGGTACAACACCAAGTGATACATTTTTATTTGAAAAACCCTGTTCCCGATTCTCCAAATCCCAAGATAAAGCCTCAAAACCTTTTGTTTGTTCTTGCTTCTGTTGTACGCATCCTGGGAAGCCTGGGCATTCCCATTAGGCCCATCGTCGCCTCGCGTCAACTCCCAATTAATTTCAACGCTCAACGGAGTCGATATTTTATCAGTACCGAGAGGATCATCTGTCATAGCTGGGATGCTGGGATGCAGCTACAGGTTCGCGAAAAAAGCGGCTAATTGTTTGCATTTGTGATGCAATTTATGTAGCTGAAATCTCGCCTCTTGGCCAAATTGTCTTTAAATTGGCAGTTGGCGCTGTGTGCCATAAATCCAAGCAGCACTCCAGCTCCATAACTTTCCGATGCTACCCTGGACCAAGTCGCGGGGTATACTGTGTTCACGTTGGTTTGTTGAATCTAAAACTCAAAGCTGGCACTTCCTGGGGAGCAGCCAATCGCGTAACGTAACCCATACTTTGGTGAAGGGGGAAACCCACAACTAGCTGGAATAATTGTCACCTTTCTGCGTTTCCCTAAGCCCAATAGAATGCTCGTTCCTGGACGAGCTCCGCCCAATTGTCAACGCCGAGGGCCACGTTAGTTTTATTCTTTTTAACGACGACAAAAAAAATTCTGACAGCTGAGTTGGGTCGTGCTTACCCCCACGAAGGGAGCAGGAAAATAGGAAAAATGTACAGCAAGGGAGGAAAAAAACGGACAACATTTGCACCTGACCAGCCAGCCAACAATGGCAACTTCATTACAACCCCCAGGACGACCTTCTCGCAGCCAGTTGAGTGAATGATTTTAATTTACCCTAATGCGTCCATAATTCAAGCCATTAGTGCAATCACATTACCAATTTTCCACGGCCAACCCTTTTGGGGGGCTTACACTGGGGGGGGTGGGGGTGGCGTTTTGCGGTAACGAGCCACTTTCTCCGACACATCCTTGCCGGCAGCAGGCAGGACCTCTGATCCAATTAAGTTGGCTCTAATCACACACATGCGAACATCGGTCTGGAATCAATCGAATGAGTGTAATACCAACAGATGTTGGATGTCAGTGGCGTTTTTTTTTTTTTAGCTTGCATGTATACATGTATGTGCTTGTTTTGTCCTTGCAACTCTATTCCTTTTATCTGCCCATAAGTGGGCACAAGGCGAGGGGTATACAATTGACCTGAAGGACTTTTTTTTAGCCCTAAACAGGCCAAAAAAGAACTATTATCAATGGCAGAGAATTTATATTTCTAGCCTTTTTTTCTTGTTTTAATTAATTTTAGTTTTTATATCCTTGCAGGGTATTATAATTTCAGTCAGAAGTTTGCAACGCTGTGAAGATGATGAAAATATGTTGAAAAACAGCACAATATATATACAAGTTATAAGTTTTTCTAAAAATTTGTCGATCATTTGTATGGCAGCTATATGATATAGTCGTTCGATCGGGCCTCTTCCGACATATATAGCAGTGAGAGTATTTAGAAGACTATAAGTAAAGCTTCAAAACTAAGGGACTAGTTTGCCTAGAAACGGACAGATGGACATGGCTAGATCGACTGGGCTGTTGATGCTGATCAAGAATATACATATATACTTTATAGGGTTGGAAATGTCTCCTTCTGTTCATCTTTTTGACTCAATGAAAAGGCAATAGACGAAATTATAAATATGTCTTCCCCTTAAATTTATTTAAAAAATTAAAATTTACTCGTAAAACCTGAAATATATTTGTTTTTAAACGATTTTAAAATATTTTAAATTAAATTAAAGTCTAAGTATTATTATCTTTGAGGTTTAGCAGTGGCTTTTTACTTGTTTTGAGCTGAAAACACCAACCAATCTTACTTACCTGGACGAAGTAAAGGTGTGATTCGTTCCAATATCAAAATATAGATATAAATATAGAACATCGATAACCCATTTCCACGCCTGCGAAGTGGTTTCCTTTTAATGGCCGCATTTATGGGAAAATATTATTTCATATGTTGACACTCGCACGTAATTAGGAATCGACTTTGGGGCTTCGATTGTTCACGCTTGATTGACTCCCGACTTTGAGTGACAGACAGGCGGAGTCCTTTGGTCCAATTAAAAATCAATCGCCGAGCGCCTAATTAGAGGTCCTTCGATCCCCAACGAGAGAGGCCTCAATTAAGTGCCATAATACCATACCTACTGGTTAGGCTGCCCCCAACCCCAGGGTCACGTGTCCTGGAAAATGAATGAGAGCCGAGAGTGTTTACATTCAAGTATTTGATATTTATTTATGCCTTGTCCAACAAATTATGCGCTTCAGTTGCATAAAAAGGCAAACAGCGACACAGCCATCGGGCAGGGCAACACGTGCCGATGGAAAACCATCATCCCTGACATTTTCAAAACTGAATGAATCTGCAGTGAGCGGAAAATGGATTTCTAATATTTTCCCCTACAAAATTATTACAACAAAAAGCGAAAAATCAAAAGTATATGTATAAGAAAAAAAAAAAAAAGGGAAGCAAAGTTTAGCTTAAAATATGCTGGCAGGCGGGATGGCAGCTGCTCCTCCCGCAGGACGTCCGGGCTTAAAAGTTGAGAAAAATGAAACTTTTATGATGCGCTTATCCTTGGGTTTTCTTTGCCATTTTTTTCTTTACTTGAATCTCCGCGCCTATATATACATCAACTGATACGTATATATATACGGGGCAATTTTCTTTTCGATTAAACGCTTGAGCAGGCTTGGGCAAAATGGCGCGCATAAAGCGCCATTCCATCCGGACAGTTCTCCTGCTCCTCCGGCTCCTCCTCCTCCTTGGACACCTTCTCCTACCCCATTTTACGTCGCTTGGCCGGTCCCACTGGTGGCAATCCGCTATCAAACTCGGATGTATGCAGGGCCCTGGACTTGCTCAGACTCTTCAAGAAGCTACTCCGTCCGCCTACAGAGTTGGGCGCTCCTCCTGACCCCTCTCGCGGCTGCTGCTGCTGCTGCATCTGGCGTCCATCTTCGCCGACCTTGGTCGTAAACATGCGTCGCTTGGCCCGCTTCTGGGCCTGCACCTTCTCGGGATCCCTAGAAGTAGGTACAAATTTTGGAATCCTCCAAAGAAAATTCCCAATCCGTTCGCTTACCGCTCCGTGTAGGTCAACCGGTTGGTGGGCGGGGCCGCCTTGGGCGCGGCATGCTTGGCGGCAAACTTGCTGGGCGCCTCCTTCAAAGCAAAGCTCTTGGCAAAGTGTCCCATGTGGGCGATGCGAACGTTAAAGACGGGCTTCAGCTCCTTGGGAAATGTCGAGTAGAACTTCATCCAGGACACAAAGGCTGCGGGGACGGGAGAAACAATAAAAATGGAGAGCGTTTCGGGGTAGGAGATGGAGATGTTAATGCTTTTAGAATTAATTGATGTCTTGGCTTAAGTGCCAGCACTGAATGCATGTGTGTGTGTGTGTGTGTATGTGTCGCATTCATTACAAAATAAATTCGTTAAAATGACAAATGAGCAATGTCAGCAAAGGATTTCACATCCACAACCCAAGCCTGGCTGGGGTCTATTGTGTGTGCATACATATAATATATAATGTATACGGCGGCGGTTGTGGCTGTCACTGTCGTCGCTGCGGTTCGCTGTTGTGGGCATGTCCTTGCTAATTACGCAGCACTTATGCCAGGCAATTCCAAATTATACAACAATGATATCAAATTACCAACGGAGCTGGGAGCCGGAGCCCGAGCCGGAGACGGAGCCACTCGGCAACAAAGACCGCAATTGTTACCCCGATAAGGATCTCGCGCAGGGATCAAATTGACAGCGACAGAGTGCGAGTGCGAGTGGAGTGGATATGTAAATTCAAAATGTATCTTTGCTGCAACAATAACTATGTATATGGGGTTGTGTATCTAACGATATATAGTTTTTTTTTTGTTTAAAGTTCAATAGCTGCAAAGGAGCTGGGGAAAAGCAGGGACCTTAATGCGATTTTACATTCTTTTTAGTTCAACTAAATTTTAAAACAATTATCTTAAATTATAAATATATTAACTATAATTTATATTCCCCTGAATAACTGAATTGTCTCTGAAATAATTCCCAAATAAATTCATAATAGTTGCATTTGCTTCGCCCAGGATCTAAGCTCATAATTGAAAGCCTAAGAAAAACCGCAGACCGCACCGAATCCTCCTGCCTTGCGAGAAGGACATCCTGAAGAGGAAGCAGAAGCGGCAGAGATGGATGCAATGACGATCCTGCCCTGGCAATTAACTCACAGCAGTGTATTCTGTATCTGTGCTGACTTCCTTGGTCCTGCGAAAGTCAAGCCCTTGGCTTTTTGGTCTGGCTTAATTGCCGCAAATGCGATTACAGTCAAGTGGCAGACATTAGGCAAACAAAAAGTATGACGACGACGACGGCGACGGCGACAGCAGCGGATGTTTAGAGACGTCTGTCAGCCGGAAGTGGCGAATAAAATAAATGTCATTTGGGATTCGGAGGACTTTCACAAATCCACCGCACAGAGAAACCGCACAAAATGGCTTTTTATGCCACTTTGCCTTGGCCTCCTCCCACCACCACCCAGCCATTGTCTCGAGGCACAGCCAGGAATGTCCCATTGAAGTGGAGTGGGTGTGGGAGTGGATGTTGTGGGTGTGGTTGTGGTTGTTCCTGGGTAGTATCCTGCCTGACTTGGCTGGGTGGTTTCAGCAGCGACTGTGGCTAATGCGCACGTCAGCGGCTCAATTCTGGGTCTCACAGAGTGCAAGCACAAAGCACAGTAGACACCCCAAAAGGTGGACAAAAGGACATCCGAAAATATAACCCTCCCTACCCTTCAAATAAATTAGAAAAATTCTATAAAATCTCAATTAACATTTAAAGTTTGCTACGATTTATCGAGAACCCACTGTACTTTGCACATAGCGCGTGTCCATGCGGTTTTCATTTGTGTGTAGGCGTGGCAAATTGTTGTGATTGTTTTTCGCCGTTGTCTCAGTTCCTTAAGCCACCCCTGCAAGGGGTACTTCGAGGGCTTCCCCCATTCGCCGCGTCGGATGTATGGGTTATAGAGCTAATCGGGGGTGTCGTGGGCATCCTTATGAGCCCATCAGAGGCTTAAATGTGAAAGCATTAGCTCAGCAGCACTTCTCGGCGGGATAATGCGAGACAATGGGACGGATAAAAGGCGGAGAAAGAAATACGCTAGTAAGTCGATAATTAACTCCCAGGATCAGTGCGAATTGAGGGGATTATCGGTCACTGGTAATCTGTATTCAATGGCAAATAAGTGATTTTAACAAGCCTTTAAAGGACATTGGAAAATGGAGACTATGGAGGGAATATTGAACCTTTGTTTCCGTTTCTGTTCTTGTCTCTCTGCTCAAATATTAAGAGCCACCTTCGGCTCCAATCCTGCTGCTTCGCTTTATCCTGCTGCTGCAGCTTCATCCCTTTTGCTAGCCAATTTTCGGTCCTTTTCTAGCTGCTTTTATCTGCTGCTTTGTACAGTTTTGTTCAAGCGTAATACTTTTTAATGGCTTTTTGATTGGACGCAGCAGAGCAGCAGCAGCAGCAGCAGCAGGAGCAGAAGCAGGAGCAAGCTGCATCCCTCCTGTGGCACCCTCTCCTTTTGGCTCTTAAGTTCTGCCAAGAGTGGCTTCCTGTCTTGACGCTTGACTCGGCGCTTAAGTGCAATTTGAGTTGCCATTTTGACCAGACCTCCCTCCGTCGTATCCCCCCCCTTTCTAGGCCCCGTCCCTACCCATTTCCCTTGACTTGGTCGTATTTATCTTGGCATTTTGCTATTGTTTTGCGCTTGGCCTGAAAGCCATTTGGGTATTTCGTTCAGTTTCCGCTTCCTGTTTCGAATCGCTTAGCTTTATTTCTTGTTATGATTCATGCTTGGAGCCTCCTTGGAGACTCCAATGGGAGAAGACTCAAGCTCCCACACCTATTATTACCAATGTTTCAATCGAATGGAAGCTTGCTTTAGGTTGGCTTTTTTCTTAAGTATTCTTTTTGGGCATTAAAATTACAACTTTAGCGGGATAAAGACACGGATTGTAAGAGTTGTAAAAGTAGAGGGAATAAACTAACATTCTTCAGTTAAATATATCTTCAAAAAATATTTAAAAAAGAAAGTAAAATATCTTTAGAAAATAATTACTAAATGTAAAAAGAAATCTCACCAAAAACCGCACTCTTTAACCCCCTAGGAATTAGCTTTAAAAAAGCAAATAAAATTAAACCTAGAAACGAGTGAAAGGCTGGAAAAAAAAAGGATCGGGGCGATGAAAGGAGTCGCTGGTGCACAGTGGTTGCGCCCATAGGCCAAAAATAAAAAAATTTATTACAACAAAAATGTACGAAAAGTAAACAGATCGTCTCTTAAATATCCAAACTTCTTTGTGGCATACCAGATTTTTTTTTAAATCTAACAGGACCTTCTAAAAATTATATTAAAGATGTGAAGATGTATTCATTTGCAAAGCGTAGCTAGGCGCATCGCGAGTGTTTCACAACCAAACCGAACTTTGAAGTGGTCCGATTATTAATTACGTGTCCAAATTAATATTTTTTGTAATGGATTTTGAAGTTCAAGGTATTTTCTATAAAATGAGATATAATTTCATATATTAAGAATAATTATTGTTTTCATTATATTCATGTGAAATAATCATGTTTCTGGCCTATATTTTAAACGTATTTTTTATGTTTAGCTAAAGTTATAG
>VNKB01012913.1:0-12244 GCA_008042735.1 Drosophila leontia | reverse complement strand
AAGGCAATGAATATCCACTTACTTGTAGATATCCACATTTCCCTCGTAGAAGAGATGATGAAACACATTGACCGAGTCCACGGCAGCTGGTCCCTGCTGCTTGCAGCCAAAGATTAAGTCGATCCACTGCAAGTCCAAGAGTTAAAAGGAATTCGATAACCAAAAAGAGACTCTATACCCACCAAATGCAAATGCTGACTGACATAGTCACACTCCAGGGCGCTCCTGTGCAGGCGTATAAACTCCCGCGGGTCCTGCTTGGCCCAAGGCGGCAGGATCACATGGTTGAGGGTCTCTCCGTTCTGCTTGGTGCCCAGATCAAAGCTGTTAAAGTTGCTCAGAAACTCGGGCAGGTAGAAGAACTCCGGGATGAGCTCCTTGACATCAGCCATGTTGAGCTTGGAGGCCGACAGCCAGGCCTCCTTGATGCTGTGGAACATGCGGTCCGCGAGGTCAAAGTGACCGCCTTGAAGCTTGAGGAAGGGCTGGGAGAAGGGCTCCAGGCGCACCAGATAAGAGCACACAATCATGGCGGAACTGTAGTGGGTGCCATAGTGATAGGGTGGAGTCTCGCCATGGGGATCATCCCACTCCTTGAAGCGCTTTTGGAACTGCTCCAATCTCTCCTCAGCCTGGGCGCCCATGGGTCGCGAGAAGTCGCGGAAGGTCTTGGGATTGGTGAGGTCCAGCTCCTCGGAGTCGTAGTCAGCCAGGATCCAGGGGAACACTGGGTACTGCATCAGGTCGTTGTAGCTGCGCCCGGCCAGGGTGTTCAGGTGCATGAGGTACTGGAAGTTGGAGATCTCTCCCCGCACCCAACGCTGCGTCACTGAAGTCTCGCCGATTAACCCGCTAAAGATGCCCGCCGTCTGCTCCACGCTGGCCGTGCGCTTCTGTCCCGCCACCGACTGCTGGGCATTGTCATTCAAGGCGGTGGCCAGCGCCAGGAATCTCTGATTAACCTTGTTGCGCACCTTGCGGGGAAAACTCAACAGGTAGTTGCGCCCATCCTCGGAGAACACCTCCAGGGCAATAGGCTGCAGCAGGTAGCGACGCTTGTGCACCTCTCGGATCTCCTCGTAGGCAAACTTGGAGCACTGCCTTAGCTTGTGGCTCACGGCCCGCGAAGTGCTGGAGGAGGTGCCTCCAGAGTTGGGTATAATGGGCTCGTAGGCCCCTGGAGGCAGTGTGTCTATGTCCCGAATCTCACGGTTCTTCAGCAGCGTGAAACCATCCACAATGTAGCAATGCTCCTTGCCAAAGAGCAGCAGGCCCTCGAAGGTATCCAGTCCCTGGACCCTGGCACAACGGAACATGAAGCTGATCTTCTCCTGCTCTTCGAGCAGCCGTAGGAAGGTCTCATTATCGCTGGTCATGGAGGTGTCCTCCTCCTCTTCGTCATCCTCTGGAGCATTGCCATCAATCGACTCCTGGGGATAAGGAGCCGAGCCGTGACCCACCAGTTTGGGGGAGATGGGAGGCGGAGGGGTTGAGGTACTACTGCTGGCTTCCAAGCGGTGTGGATGCACTGCCTCCAGCGAGCTCTGCTGGTGCATTGAATGCTGATCCGCCCCCGCCTCGGCCAGGATGCGGGGCTGCTGCTGGCCATGCAGTGCGTAGGTCTTGCTGTCCAGACTCGAGGCCACCTTGTACTTCAGCTGACGATTGTCCGCTAGCTCCAGCTCCGGACGGTAGGGATAGTGCAGGTAGAAGACATCGTTGCGCATCGTCTTCTTCCGCATGCGGTGGGGGCCCTCGGTGGTGTCTAGGATCCACTTGTCCAGCGAGCAGCTGCCGGCGGGACCCCACAAACCCCGCTCGCGGGTAAGCTCCGTCTCCGACTGGACCCAGTCCTGGTAGACATAGCGCTGGGTGTGCTGCATCATCTGCTGATACTGCTTTGTCCGCAGCTCCAGCAAATCCTTAACAAGTTGGACGTGTATTCCAGTAGACTCGTAGGCGGCCTCCCTGCTCATCGTGGACTTGGTGCGCACCAGCTCCTCTTTTTTGGCCTTGGTGCGGCTGGTCAGGCGGGAGAGGCCACCGGTGACCTTCTGGATCTTGGACTGAATCTGGGTGTGCAGCTCCCAGGGTGCGCGGTAGGAGGCCTTGCGTTCAGCCTCAACATAGTTGAACCACAGCTTGGAGGCCAGCTCCATTACCTGCTCCCGCGTGGTCTGAAGATCGGGCGCCTTCGAGTTGGCCGGCGGTGGTGTCAGGGAAACCTTGAAGACCTCCTCGATGGCGGGCTTCTTGCACACGTACAGCTCCTCCCAGACGCGGAAGGCGGCTCCCACAATCAGGTTGCGTCCCTGCAGCTGATTAAGATCCTCATCCTTGGGCTCCACCGTCTCCGTTTGCGGATTCACATGCCAGGTGGTGTTCCTACTGGTGGCCGGCTCCAGAATAATCTTCATGTCCGCCGTCAGCTGCATCAGGCAGTAGGTGAGACAGCCAATGAACTCCAACTCGTGGTTACCAGCTCCAAAGATGAGCAGTCGGTGCTGGATGATCTTGTGCAAAGCCTCCAGGACGCTGACCTGGTCGGTCCGCGAGTCATCGGTGGGGCGGGAGAGCAGGAAGAGGATGCTGCGGTTGAGCGAGTGATGCAGGTGCTCCAGCGAGAGCGACGAGGAGCGGCGCTTGGCCTGGGCAATTAGCTTGATGACAAAGTCAAAGATGTCGTGTGGATTGCGCGCCAGACAGCCCTGCCACAGCTTGTCCACGATGCGGGCGGTCAGGTAGAAGACATTCGGGGCTATGTGCTGGGTCTGACTCTGCAGGAGAGGGACCAGCGGCAGGGCAGCCTGCTCACCCACCAGCACATCCGCCGCGAGAAGGTGATCCATCAGGGCAATGATGATCTGTGTTTGGTACTGAACCTGCAGGGGAAGTTCCGCGGTATCCGGAGCTGCATCCAAGACAAGATCAATGACTGGCGTGGCCTTGTTTTGCATATTGAGGCCAAGAGAATCCACCACTATGACGCGCAGGAAGTCAATGATGCACTTGCAAACCGGATGAGCGGTTAGCTTTGGCTGCTGGGCTCCGTGTAAAGTTTCCGGCGGAGGCAGGACGAAGCTGCTGCCAGTGCCATCCGTGGGCGTAGAGGCTCCGCTGTTGGGTTCGGAATCTGAAGAACGCGAGGTGGGAGGAAAGAGCACTGCCACCAATGAGGTGACCACATCCCCGGCCATCATGACCGGCGCAAAGTCACTGAGATTCTGGTAGAGGCTAAACAGCAGCTGGATGATGGTCTCCGGGTGGCTGTGCAGCCAAGGAGCACACTCCCCGCCATGCACAATTCCACGAACCATGGCCAGGAGGACGCACACTCCTTCGGGGCAAACATTGAGCTTGGGCAGCTGCGTGTTGGCTGAGACGGGGGCTCCCCAGAGGAAAGACCACACACGGTCAAGGTCGAACTTGGTGTGCTCGGTGGCCAGAACCTTGACGGGTTGACCCATAATCAAGGCGGTCACCAGGAAGTACAACTCGGGCACATCCAGGTGATGCTGCATCAGCCATTCGAGAAGCTGGAAACCAGGTATATTCAAGGCGGCCGCTCTTACCTCTCCAGCTATCTGCGTGGGCAGGTGCTGTATGGTGTTTTGCGGTGTGGCCACGATGACCGTGCCAGTGCCATTGGTGGGCCGCTGGTTGAGCTGCTGGGCTCCCAGACCCATCTTGCGCTGGGAGACCATCTCCGTGAACCTTAGATAGCCGCCATTGTGGTTGGCCTCGCGGAATCTCACCAGAAAACTCTCATTGGCGCAGACCACCACCAGGACGCGCACAGCTATAATCACCGTGGTGAAGTGGACATGCGGCTGCATAAACAGCAGCAGCCAGTCCATGCCCAGGGTCTTGGAGATGTCATCGCAGATGACATAGTTCACCGTGTTCCGTGGGGTAAAGAGCAGGCCATGGAGCAGCGATAGGCAACGATTGCGCAGGTATATATTCTGGGCAACGCCACCATCCTGGTCGTCGCTGGGATTCTTCATGCTTGGCAGAAGCACAGCCGCCTCTAGGCCACCATCCTGCGAACGTGGCAGCTTGGCGGCCACATACTGACCAAAGAGTAGCAAATCCGTGTGTCGGGGTTGCCCACCCAGCAGGGTTTCCAGCAAACTGAAGAGTATCTCGCGCGTTGAGTGATCCTGGATCTGTGTGATGATGTGCAGCAGCTTCACCAGCAATTGCAAGTCCCGCATAATTTTTATATTCTGCTTCTTGTCGCTGGACTCCACCACCAGCTCGAGCAGATGCTCCAGCAGGGATCTCAACAGGCCATTCGGTGCGTTGTGCCAAATCTCCAAGTCACACAATAGATCCTGGAATGCCGTCACATTGGGTATGGCCGACATATCCTGGCTGTTCACTGTGCCCACCAGGCCGAATGTCAGGTGCAGGATGTGCGAGTTGAGCAGGTGTTTCTTCTTCTTGAAGAACATGCCCAAAGTCTGGTAGCAGCGCTTTCTGTCCATCTCCGCCTGGGCAGCCCGATTGCTGCGAACCACGCAGGTTAGAGCCTTGACGCCGGCGTACAAGGACTCCACATCCTGGGCCATGGCAATGATGCCGAGCAGCACATTGCAGCCGCCAACGGTGTCAATCATGGCGGAGACGGGATGGGGACTAAAGACGCGGACGCCCAGGTAGCCTACAACCACGCCGCCCAGAGAACGACCTGCTCCAGCCAGGTGACCGGCGGAGTTGTGCAGGATTCTGGAAGTTCAAACAAGAAAGATTCTATAGTAAGTAAAGGGGTTTAAGGAGGTCATCATGGGAAGGGTTCTTCTCTAGCATTTGGATTTAAGGATGCTTTTGCACTTACTTGATGGGCGTGGCATTCTCGTGCGAATTCATGTTCAGCTGCTTGGCTATGCTCTTGTTGTCCGCCCGACTGTACACCTTCCTGATCTTGACCAGCGTGAGCTTAGACACCGCCTTGGCATTGAGACCTAGCAAGACGCGATCCTCGGGCACTAGAGGAGCCAGTGGCTCCGACTGCTTGCCCAACTGGGGAGCCTGCAGCGAGCCCATATAGTGTGGCCCCAGCTGGTAGATTGTTTGAACCGTCTGCTGGGCCAGGACATCCTCAAGCAGGTGGCACACGCCCTGCTTCCAGCACAAGCGGGAGTACCTTCGCCAGATGGGTGGAGTGCCTATGTAGCCAAAGATCTGGGTGGCCGACGTGAGGTTGGCGCTGCTCGCTCCCGGATGCTGGGCGATGTAGTGCAGCTTTTGGGTGTGCATGGGCACGCCGTCTAGATAAAG
Organism: Drosophila leontia; assembly: GCA_008042735.1. Lineage (NCBI taxonomy): Eukaryota > Metazoa > Arthropoda > Insecta > Diptera > Drosophilidae > Drosophila > Drosophila leontia. Next base: position 6,961 of record VNKB01012913.1, on the reverse strand, counting down.
CGATAAGCTGGAGTTCTTCAACACAGCCCGATTGAGCACCACAACCAGATTGTGCCACTGGCCCTCGTGCAGTAAATCGGGGCACCAAATGCGGGCAATGCCATCATCCGAACCCTCGGGCTCCCAGTCACCAATGCCTGTTGAGATAAGTAAACTAATTTAATTGAATTCTTAAAATTAAATGCTTTAAACTCACTCTTCCTGGGCGTGACCAGCGTCTCCTGTGTGGACACCACTATAGCCTTGTCCCTTGCCGACAGCAGAATGGAAAGACAAGCCAGATTCTCCTCCCGCGGATTGTGAATGGTTCTAACCAGCGTCAGCAGCCTCACGCAATGCGGGTCTGTCTTTGGATCCGAGAACTTTTCCACACAAAACCAAGTGGAGTAAGTGAGTCCAGTTTGTGGCGGAAATATACGATCGCCGGCTCCTATGCCGCCTATGGTGTTGGCATCAATGGTTCCTCCAGCTGTGGCCGTGGCTTGAGGCGCCAGCGAAGGCAGGTAAAGGCAACCGAAACCCTCGGCGGACATATCCAGCTCCACGAAAGGCGGCAAAGTGCTTGAACCATGCGCTCGAAAGTCCCTTGGCGTGGTCATGGAGACCAAAGTCTTGATGCGTGTCAGTGGGACAGGTCCTCCTTGCTTGTAAGCCTGCTGGAGATCAATGTCTGCGCAAGAGAGTGGCTCTCCCAGGCGCAGAAACTGCCGCAGCTCTGTGGGCTGCAAAGCCTGGGCGGCCAAACGTTCCAGGATATACTGCATGGGCACGTGCAGGGGATGCGACTCCTCTGCCAAAGCTCGCCGGGTGAGCTTCAGCAGCTTCTCGGCCAGTCCATGATCGCACATAATCTGCTGATTGCGTTCACTTCTCACCAGCGACTTGATAATCTCGCTGAGGTAGACCTGCAGCTGCACTGCCTGGAGAGGAGCTGCATCTAGTTCCACGGCGGGCAGAAGCTGAAGCATGCACAGCACCACACCGGGATGGACTATGCGTGGCTCGGGAGTGGGCTGTGTGAGATTAAGCTGGCTGGGATGGGCAGGCGTGGCCAGTTCCTTGCTTGGAGAACGCGTGTGTGCCGGCGGCTCGCTGAACAGGGTAATGATGCCGCTCAGATTGGGAGCCTCAAAGTTGTCCAAAGCAATGCTGTACAGCAGCCGGAAGACGATGCACACATAGGACAGGGGATAGGGAACGTCCTTCGAGAAGCTGAAAGTACAATTTAGTAAAACAAAGGGGTTTCAATATATATAAATCATATTTACCCAACGCTCAGTATATCCCCGCTGAAGATCTCGTGGTAATACTTGAGCAGCGACTGCTGCGGCTCGTAGGCTCCTGTGAAATCCTGCAAGGCAGACGCTCCTCCAAAGCAACCCAGCAGACGCAGCGTGTCGCAAAGCGAGCTGCTGCTTATCTCCTGGTGGAAAAACTTGGCATTGGCCGGCTCAAAGCGCATGGCTGTGGCCAGGGTCTGGCAGACAATCTGCAGTAGGAGAATGAGATCCTGCTGGGGAATCCCTGGCTGAGGCTGGGCCATGCTTCCGTCCAGCGAAACAAAGACGCTGGTGAGGTAAACAAAGCCGCCAACCTTGCGGAACACGGTCCTCGTGCGATGCGAGTCCTTCAAGCAGCCCAACAGCATGTTGAGTATCTGTATCTTGAACTCCACTTGGAGTGGGCTGACGCTGTGCATCAGGGAAAGTATGTGCAGCATATCATCGTCCCCGCCGGCAGAGAGTATTAACTCTCTTACAATACCCAGAGCCTGCGGGCGGCAGTGCTTGAACTTGACCAGCTCGTGGACACACTTGGCGCCGTTGTATTCCCGGAAAAGTTGGGCATTGTTGTTGGCCCCGCCGCCCAGCAGCATGGTTAAGGCTTCCAGGACAAGCTTGCCCAGGCTGTCCAGCAGATCCACTTCCTGTTGATCAGCAGCAGCCTGTTCCACCACCAAGTTCTCATCACCCTTGGTAATCTCCAGAACATGACTGGCATAGCGCGTCAGGCAGCCCACAAAGATCTCCAGGATGCCCACCTCCCGGTACACATCCTTAAAGACGCTGTTGTGACGCAGAATATTCAGCAAGGTCTTCAGACACAAAATACTGCAGGCCGTCGACTGGTTGTGCTTGAGCAGCAGCGACAAACTGATCAGTTCCTTGCAGGGCACAAAGTTCAGCTGGAAGACGATAAACTCCAGCAAATCGTAAAACTTCTCCTGGATCTGCGGGCTCTTCAGGTGGATGCGTTCCGCAAAGGAGCTGAGCGTGTGCTCCGACTCCAGGATAAAGTAGTTGGCATTCTCCGAGTGATAAACTCGCGAGATAGCATCTAAGATGGTGCAGCACAAAGCCGGTGTGGTTGACTTTAAGAAAACATTCTGCAGCACCTGGAAGGCGTACACATTCCGGACGCACGTTTCCCGGGAGGTAGCCTGTGGCAGCTGAAAGTTCTGCATCTTGAAACCGGTATTAAACTGGGCCGCCGGTGGTCGCAGCTCATAGAAGCCGCACATGCACAGCGATGAGATCATCAGGACAAGGTTGCGTATGGCCGCCTGAATCTCCAGCGATTGGCTGCGGTTGTTGTCGAACCTGGAAAGTTATTTTTTTTAGATATTAATTTAATTTAAGGTTATAATTATAGGCTGCTTACTTTAGCAGAAAGTCGCTGAGGAACACGTAGCCTTGGGAAGCCCGAAAGTCGTCCATTAGTATCTGGGATACCTGACTAGAGTCCTTGAGGAAACAAAACACGGTGACGAACATTTCAACGATTTCCAAAGGATTGCCAAACGTCAGACGTTGCATGTTGTCCACGCAGAGAGCCATGCAGCCCTTGGCTGAAGGGAATAAAGATAAAGGAATAAATTTAGGTTTTAAAGAGAGGATTTTATTTAAAAATTTTTTTTTTATTGTCAAATCTATTGATTATCTTTGAAGATAATAGTAAAAATATTAAATTGAATTGATTTCTTGATCTTGTTACTCACAATGTATATAGCTAACAACGGCATCGGTTAAGCCGTGTCTCGATATGGTGGTCAGAATTTCGGCTGCATTTTTTCGCCACACAATGTTGTGAATGGGACACGGCGAGGTTATTGCCGAAAAGAGCAGCGTCAGGTCGTCCATACGGGCCAGCTCCTCGGCGGGATAGGGATACGAACATAGTTTCACCAGCAGCTGGACAAACACCTTTTGCAGCAGAGTGCGTCGCTCTTGGGCATTAAAATCGCTCACTGTTCCACCATCCGCCGCAGGCTCATCGTCCTCGACAATGGGCAGGTCGAAGAAGAGGTACAGGCACTTGACCAAAGTCGAGGGAACTGCGGCTGCAGTCATTACCTGTAAGGAGTAACATAAGAGTTTATTTTGGTTCAGGATTTAAGATACAAAATGAAAGCTAGAGTGTATGGAGTTTTTGTCAAATAGATGTCCTGGTTCTGAAACGTGTCCTTCACTGCGTTGCAAACTTCTGACTGAAATTATAATACCCTGCAAGGGTATAAAAATATCTAAAAGTAGCCTTAGGCTCATAAGTCAGCTGTGCCTCGACATACTCTCATTTGATTTCAGCGTGCTTATTAAATTTCCTCCGAAAATGAACCAAGTTTGGGTATTCTTCAAGCTGATCGAGGTGGTGCTGGGCAGCATTTGCATGTTTTTCCACGTAGAGGGATCGCTGTACTCTGCAGAGCCCATTCCTCACGTCCTCATCTACTGCGCCACATTCATGTCCTTCGTGGTGATTGCCGCTTTGGGTGCCTTTCGGCTGTTGATCTCCCAGAGTTCGGTGCTCTCCACTCAGCTCCTGCTAACGGTCAGCGCCGTGATCTTGCACTACTTTTGCGCTCTTCTGATTATGCATACCGCCATGAAGGATCCCCACTTGGCTGCCATCAACAACAGCGTCGAGTACATGGCGCACCCACACTTTGCGTACTGCAAGCAGCAGAGCATAGCGTCGCTGCTCACGGGCACCATGTATCTGATGCATATGTTCCATGTCCTCGACCTGCTGCTTCGCCTGGAACCGGGAGACTGGCGGCGTCAGGCCGTGGGCCGCTTTAACAACAGAGGGTTTTCTGAGTACGGAGGTCGTGCTGGACTCTACGTACTGACAAAACCGTTTGACAATTTCCTGTGCCGCCACTGCCGCTGCTACTACCTTCTGGCCACCTCCCAGGTCCTGACCTTCCAAATCGAAGAGATGGAGAATTTTAGAACTGTGGATCGCATATGGCAGTTTTTGGGAAATGTTCGTTTGAAGTTATGTACAGTGTCGACCGTTGAGAGCGACGAGAGCTTCATGTCCACGCCATCAATAACCTCCTCCAGTGAGTCTGAAGAATACGAGGAACTTGGAGTCGAAGAAGAAGAACAGGGTCGTGGCAAGGGGCGTAAGACTGCTGCTGGCAACTGGCGTGGTCCCAGCGACTCGTCCAGCTTGTGGGCCCAGATCGAGGATCGCAGCACTCTCGCAAAAACCAGGTCTAGTCACACCAGCGAAGCCACTGTCAGAACCGCTGTGACGGATCGCAGTAGAAGACGCAGTTCCTCCGTCTGGGATGATCCCGAGAACAGGGAAAAGTCGGAGATTTTGTTGGTGGAACAGAGTTCGCACATTATGGGCAGGGAATTGGAGGAACCGAGAAAGTCAGCCCGCGAGTCAACTGTACGCTTTCGAGCTGAGAATAATGCAGACGAAGAAATCCAGTCTCCAAGGTCTAGTAACTCCAAGCTAAAGCCAAGATCTTCGAAAAGTGAGACCGCAGAGGAAAAAAATGAAGACTTTGAGTTTCCAGAAAAACCCAAGGAGTGGAAGTAAAGGACGGCAATGAAAGAAAAGCTTCAAAATACAAAAAGAATTAAATAAATAAATATTTTAACATTGGTCTTTTTTACTTTGAATGCTTACGAATGCAGCATTTGACATTATAGAAATACCCGTATATTGATAAGAATTCCAATTGAGTTTTATGTTGCAGTTTGGCATGAAAAATGCTGATTGCGCCAGACTGACTTATGCTTAAGCAAGCTTGTTAACGAATTTATTAATTCATTTATGGAGCAGCTTATCTCAAAGCAAAAAGTCACCTTCATAATTGTTGGACGCAGCTTCCGTTAGCCTTGTTTAATTTTATTTTTAATATTGATTAGGATTATATCACCCTTTCTTCTAAGAGCGCCTTTTCTTTGCGCTTCTTCATCGCTTACGATAAGAATTCGCACTCGTATGGCAACCGCCCTATCGCCTCGTCATTTATTTTCTAACCTGTGAGGACTAACTATTCTGTCTTGCTATTCTCTAATACTAATCATAGTTATAGTATTGAATAATTTGTAGCTTTTCTATGCTCAAACATACAATGTTGCTCTTCAAGTTCTTTGAGTAAGCCTGTTTCTGAATCCGTCAACGAGAGTATAAACCTATTTTCTCCCCAAAAGGGTTACAATAATACAAAAAAGAGTACAGATATATTTCTTACGAAAAGCACACATACCTGTATTAACGACACATCTCCATTCGCCAGCAAATTAAGCGTGGCTAGAAGCATCCATCCACTGCTAGTTTCCTCCGTGGTCTCCACCTCCAGAAACTTGACGATGGCTATGGACGCAGCCTCTGTACTCTGATTAGAAGCTCGTTTACGTATCTCGCTGACCATTAGACGGGAGACCTGCTGGCAGAAGGCCACCACGTCCCAGAACTTTTCGCTCATATCGTTGGCCGGACAGCTACTGAAGACCTGCAAGTGGAAGGTATAAATTGCAATCCTGCTCTGAAAAAACAACTCACATACCTTGCAGAAGAGGGGCAGCATCTCGTAAAGCTTTCCATCACGCTCCTGTTCGCTCAGCGGTTCCTTTGGATGAGTGTATTCATTGAATAGCTTTTTGAGGGTGCTCAGGCTCATTTGAATGCGGGCATCTAGCAGGGCCTCCTCACCGGCGCCAGCCCTTCCATTGGCAGCTGCCGGAGAGCCGGAATCCGTGGCGGATCTGTTACCTCCAATGGGAGAGCCATTGTTGGCAGCGGAAGAGCTTCCAACGCTTCCTGCTCCGGCAGCGCCGCGCAGTTTGCGCATCACGTTCATCTCTGTGTGTGTTCGATTTGCGATGTCCTTAGTCTGGAATGAAAGTGAAGGATAATGAGATTAATATTAAAGAAATATGTACTACATAAATACAAATAAAACAAATAAATAAAAACAAGGTGAGGCAGGAAACCCCACCCTGAAAAAGGCTTAAATATGTAAGGAATTGCAAAATTAAATCAGTTCAAATTCCCCTGTGGATTTCCAGAGTCATGTATGGGGAATTACTGGTGGATTTTGGGGTATTCTTTGGCATTTACACTTCCATTTCCATTCGTTCACAGCACAAACACAATCACAGCACCGTCAATTGAGTTGTTTAAGTGGCTCAGAAATCACAGACTCGCACATACTGCAGTAGTTAGCATTATTACTTGTTTTCGCAGCTATTCTATCGCCACTGCTGCCGCTGTCTAATTAGCGGCCGCTGGAGATGAGTCACAATTTAATAATGTGCCGTCGTTGTATTACATACGAGTATTTACTTTTTATTCGGGGAGTGAATGAACGAGCGAGCGTTGCCTTGGGTGTGTGTGTTGGTGAGTGTGTGTGTGGGTGGAGGAAGTGTGGGCGCCAACAACAACAACTGCACATTATTTGCATTTATGAACGAGACAGCTGTTCGAAGTTTACTTAATGCGCACTTGTTTGTTTACTACAACTCCCTTTTCGAGTGTTCGTTCTCCTATCGCTTTTTCTCTCTTTACGCCAACGCATTTGGGGCAGCTAACGGCCGCTCTGTTGTTGCTTTTCGTTGTCTGCTTTGCCCACACATTCGTCGGCCCTCTGTGTTTTGCTCGACTCAATCGCGCTTCCACGACAATTTTATTGATTTTTCTTCCTCTCTCGCGCAGC
>VNKB01012902.1:0-15582 GCA_008042735.1 Drosophila leontia | reverse complement strand
TCTCTTTGCTTTAGCATAAACAAGCATACAATCGCTTTCTAGCCCTAAAACTCTACCCAAAACCACCCAAAAACCCGCCAACATCAACCAAAAAATGCATACGCAAATTTATACACCAGATATAACTTTAGCTGTAAGGGGGCGATGACGACGACGAGGATGAGTACGACGGTGATGGTGCCGGAATATACATACATGAAACATGTATGGAAATTTCTCAGTAAAAAGCAAAAATATATATTTTATGCACTGTCGTTTGTGGCTTCGAGTTCTCTCGGTTTCGTTCTGGTTTCTGGATTCTGTCTAGCTTCAGAAAAAAAAGGAAAGGAAAAATAGAAATATAGGATATAAACTTTACTGTAGGAAAAATGCATGCGGTTAAATTTTTGCCTTTCATTGTGATACCCCTTTTTGGTCATAGATGTGTGATATGATCAAAGTGTTCAGCCAGGCTTGGAGGGGTAAATGCATAATTCAGAGAACTTTTTAATTTATTTGTGGCTAAACATGTATTTCAATTAGGAAAGTAGTGGCTTTTGAGGGACAAATAAAAAGGGTTATTTTACTATTAGAGTGAAAAGGAAGTAAAATTGATTATATATTTGGTAAATATAATCATATTCATTATTATTAACATATGAAATAATTGGATAATATTTTCTATTAAAGAATAATATATGTATAAGTATTTTATTTTTAATTATTATTAATTAAAACCTCTTCTTTATGATATTTATTAAATTAATAATATAAATTCTTTCTTTTTTCTTTTAGGTAAATTAAAAAACCATCAAATATACCCCCCAAAACTGCATTTAAAATTTATTTCTTAACAGCAAGTACCACTTAATAAAAACAATACCCTAATGGTTTTCTTGACTCGCCTTAAAGCCCACTTCTTGGCATTTCCATATTGGAACTATTTTTCTTGTCAGTATTTTTTGGTTCAATATTTTTTTTAACCAACTTACAAAGGTTTTTTGCTTTGGCTGGGCTTAACTAGATTTTCTTTAGCTGCATTTTATGGGCATTCTTTTTGTTATCTTGGCTTCAGCCTTAGTTTCAGAGTCTTTTTATTTTGTTCGTGGAGCAGCATCTTCAGCTTTCTGCTTGGCATATTTTATGGACAGTTCAGTATCGTGTGTGTGTGTAAGAGTAGCTTTTTTGCAAGTTTTTAATTAAGGCGAAAGTGTCGACAGGCATGCTGGGAATATGGCCAAGACCCAGCGTTGTCCTGCGAGCCAAACGAGCTGCCACTTTTGGCTTTTTGCAAATTGTTGTAGTTTATTTTATTTAGTTTTCCCTTGCAACTGATCGATAAACTCGCCGGATAACTAGAAAACTTCTCTAGAGGAAAACTGCACATAACGGACGGAAAGAGGATGCAGAAGTTTAGCTAAAGGACTTGAGCTAGAGTTTGGGTATTAATCGAATTATCCCAAGCCTAGAAGATACTCTTGGATGGTAGTTTAAGGAACAGGAATTAATAAGTGAAAGATTAGGGAAATTAGTGAGCTGTGAAGGTATTAGAGAGGCTTTGATGATAACTAAATATACCGTAATTTTAGCTTGCTATTAACTTTTCATTAAATAACTTTGAAAATCTGCTTTCTTAGCTTAAAATCTTCTTTTGGAAATTTTATTTTAAGCTGACAGTTTCTGTATTCCATCACACCAATTTCAATTTGCTTACTTTAATCTTTCATAAATTTACAATTTTAATGCGAGACGACTCCCTCTGCCCTGCAGCATTTCGGTCCAAAATAAAAACCAGCAATTTGTCAAACAAGCCGAGGCTACCCACGCAAATAACACAAAAAACAAACACAATTCCATTCTCCAAAAAAACAACAAACCAACGAAGAAAAGAGAAGAAATCTCCCAAATTAGAAACTTGTCATTCCGATTAGCTTCAAACGCAAAAAATTTGTATGTTTTTATATTCCCAGCCAGAAATTTAACTTGAGAACAGGTTTAATCTTGACCAAAAGAAAAGGGCGGAGACCCAGAGATTGCCTTTAAGGGTTTAAGTCGGACACAAAGGAAGTGGGAATAAGCAGGAAGGGAGGGGAAACGGCGACATTGTGGCCAAAAAGGATAACCGAGGAAAAAGGGTCTCCGTCGCCGGCAGATATTATTTCTCTTTACCAAATGAGAGAAAATGCGCGCACATAAAACAAGATGAAACAAAAGCCAAAACGGCATTAAATACAATAAAAAACACAGAGCAAAAAACAAAATATAAAAAAAAAATATTATTATTAAGAATTCAGAATGGCAGCAGCAGCAGCGAGGAGGAGAAGAGAAAGAAAAAGCAATTAATAATAATTAATGTTTTTATCTCTTTGTTCAGGCCTTCTTCTCTGCCTCGCTGTCTCTGTCGCTGAATAATATTTCTCTTGCAGAGAGCCAAACAGGAAACTGACCAGAGTTCAGGGAATACAGAATTCGAAATAAGGAATTCGGAATTGAGAAGCTTCAGAATCCCAGAATCCAGTTCCAACTTCAGTCTGTCTGGTACAGAGTTTTCTTTTTTATTTTTATATATTTATTACATTCGGCAGTCGTGGAGTTGACTTAATTGATAATTGGAATTTCTGCCCTGCAATGTATTTAAATTTTTCAACATAATTACATTTCATTTGTCTGTTTCATTGCCTGACTTTAACCCAAAAAGGCCGCAAAACTTTCGTCGCAGCCGCAGTCAGCAGCCGAAATAATTGTTCAAAAGAATCTGCAAGCCGGGCAGAAAAAAAAGATACAGATACAAACAGAAAACCAGCAATAAAACCGAAAAAACCGCAGCAACTGCAAAAAATTCAAGCGGCGAGAAGAGAAACAATTTTTTCTTCTTTTATTTCGGGGTTTTCACTGTTTACTGCGAAAGTGTTGGGAAGAGGCGTTCTAGCGTTTAAAAAATTTTGTGGCCGTCGCCAATCGACAGCAGCCGAAATGTATCTTAAAGTTTGCCACTTGCTTCGGTGTTGATGTTGATGGCTTCGACTTGACTTTGGCTGCGGGCAGTTTTTGTTTTCTTTCCGTCGAACTCGAACGACGACAACGTTCTCGTTCTTGGGAGCAAAATGTATCTGTATGTGCAGCTGGGCTTGTGTATCTTTCGGGTTCAGTTTCGGGGCTCAGCAGTTTCTGTTTTTGGTTTTTTTTTTCTAGGCCTCCGCAGCTTCACTTCTTTTGTTATTGCTTTTGTACAACATTTAAATGTTTAGCTGCCGTTTGAGCTTGGCATTCGAGTATGCTATAGAGGGTATGAGGGGTATTTTGGGCTTGGGTAATATTTAAAAGGAATTTGTATTGGTTGGAAAACTTTTGAGTACATGAGGAATTGTTTATAAAAGGATCGAATGGAAATTATGGATATTTTAGTGTTAAAAGCAAAAATTTCGTTGTTAAAGAATTCGATATATAAAATATTACAATATTATCTATGTGATATCGAGCGAGGTAGTTTTTTCGATAGCATAAAATTAGGCTTTTACAAACATTAAACAAACATTCTCTATTTCCCAATTAATTTCCTTAACAATCTAAAATCCTAATAGGTACTCCCCTATTGAAACTAACTTAAACATTCACTAACATATTCTTTAGCTAATCAATTCCCCAATTTATTAATTCAAATTCATTTATGCTTATTAATTCCTAGTTCTCTCTTTAATGAGTAACCCACCAATCGAATCTCATTCCACAGACCCATTTCCACTCACGCTTTCTTGTTCGCTGAGGCCTCTTCCTTCTTCTTGGCTTTAGCTTTGCTTTTTTGTAGGCGTGAGTTTTATTTCAGCTCACTTAATGCGAATTAAGCTAATTTAAAAGCGATTCGAAATTAACTTTAATGTGTATGCAAACCAACACGAAACGGAAAGGAAAAATAACAGAAAATCCGAAGGCAGCAAAAGCATTTCTCTAACACTTTTGCTGCTCCAGAGCAGCAGTAGCTCCCCTTCATTATGGGTTGGGCTTGGGCTTGGGCTTGGGTTTTGGTTTTTGGGTTGTTTTTGGTTTGGGATATACTATGAAGTTCGATGTGTGGGCGTCTTGAAGTGGCTTCTGTGGATCGAGCCCCCATCATGTATCCATCCATTGAAATTGCTCCGGTTGTTGTTGTTGTTGTTGCTGCTGCTGCTGCTCTGACCCAATTGACGTAGTTCAACGTCGTCGTCGTCGTCATCGCTTCGCTTGTTAGAGGAGCTCTTAAAATAAAATTGAAAAAAAAAAGAAAAAAGAAAAGAAAAACCGAGTAGAAAAAGTGCAGGTCTGTGTAGTAAAATGCACATTGGATGAAGATGGTAGGTTCCTCCTTCACCACATGTCCATAGATGCATATATACTCTCTATCTATATATGCATGCAGGCAGGCATGTGTGTGCCTAAATTGTAGGTAGCAAGCATGTATCTTAATGAAGGCAATTTGCTTGTCGAGTTTAGGCAAGTTAGTTTACCGAAAATTGGCATATGGCCAGTAGCAACAAAAGCCCCGTACTGAGTGCTGCATTTGGCCCCAAAAACACCCCACTTCCCCAGCACACAACCGCCTTAAACCACCTCCAACTCTTGGCCATCACACTATATAGTGGCTACAGTGGGAATTCCTTAAGGAAAACTATCATACTTTTGTATGAAACTTTGTCTGTTGTGCATGTGCGTTACTTTATAATGTGTTTTATCTGTAACTTTGTCAGCAAAAGATACTAATAGAAAACCAGGTGTAAATATTATTAAAAATTAGAAAAAATTAAAGCACAAGTTAATCTAATAAAATTTCGATACAGAAATTTCTCTCCTAAAGAATTTCCACTGTATCCCCTCCTTTACTCCTCCCCTCCAGCTCGGAGCACATGTCGATAAACCAACTTACACACATCGATAGCGATAGGGAAGCCGGTTGATGATGAGGGGCTGAAGATGAAGAGGACATGCCAGGCATGCACACTGGGGGGTAATGCGAATTCGCTTGTTCCCCTTGAAAAGCCCTCTCCCCCCCACTGGCTCCTGCTCTGACCCTAGTCCTACACGTAGCGAAAGAAGAGTTATGCAAGGTCCCAGATACACACATGTGTGTGTGTGTGTAGATACAGGGCTCGAAAGGATGCAAGTTTTGGGACCAAACAAAGCCGAGAAGCGATGGATTAGAAATGATTTACTGGGCAGTTACTCTCAAATGGCAGTTACAGTTCTCCAAACCTTTGGGACATTGCATTTAATGTTTGATGACTTTATTTGGGACACTTTTATAAGATCATTATAAAGGTATTTTTCAAAAACTTATCAGACAAATGTCTTCTCCAGTAACCCTGTAAGTTAATTTGATATCTCAATAAGCTTCGAATTTTTGTTAATTAACACATTCTCCTTATTTTCACCTTAACTATTAAAAATTAAACAACATTTTCACTTTGCCTTTATTGCTCACCAATTTCTTCGTGCTTTCTCTTGGCAAAAACATTCTAATGCCAAAATTCTCTGAAATTTAATGAGTTTTCTATCTCATTTTTCTAACACATTTATCATTCAAACTAATAGGACCGAACAATTTCTGCCCTGGGCCATTAATCAAAATTGGCTCTTAAACTAATTTCTTGCCGTGTACATTTCGGGGCGGTCTGAAATGTTGGCCGCTCGCCCGAAAATGCCAAAACGAATTTTTGCTTAAATTGCGAAAATTTAATAATCTAATAAGGCAAATTTTAACAAACTATTTAATGGCTAAACTGAATCCAGAGCCGGGTCAAATTCACAGGCAAAGGGATGGAAGGCAAGGGAGGAAGAAAGAGGGAGACTGGCAATGGCCTAAGGCGGAGCGTTTAGACTAAGTTAAGCGGAGACAGCAGCGGCAGCAGTCGCGTTTAATGTCTGTGAAATTGAAAAATTTACTCTTTAATATGCGAACGGGTTGGTCGGTCGGCTTGGCTTCTGAGCTCGAGAATGGAGCTGGGAGCTGGAGCAGGAGAACCTGCCGGAAAGACTCAGATACGGATGCTGGATGCTGGATATACGATGCTGCCTGCTGCCTGCTGGTCAGGCCAAATGGTGTGGAAGCTGCTGCTTTTGCTGCTTGAAGTGCAGTTAGAGCAATTTCACAACTCACTAACAATCATTAATGCGTCGCCGACATAGCCGCCTATCCCCCAGCCTCTTTTTTTTTGTATACCCAGCAATTGTAGGAGTCAAAGGTATATGGGTTGGGTAGATACTTAGGAGGTCTTTCAGCTCCTCTTTCAACCCCTTTTTTTTCGGAGATTATGAGGTTGTCGAAATGTATCCATAACTTTGCAATATGAATATGATAAATAGATTTTCTATATAGGGAAATAGTTTTCCCTACAGGGTTTTGAACCAGGTATCGCATAGTCTGGGTACTTTCCTGTAACCATCTTTTCTCGTTGATTTTTCTGCCTCTGCCAACATTGAAGGAAGTCAGTCGGCCTCTAATAAGCAGCCTCTCTCGGCGAACTTAAATCATAAACAGGCCCGAGCTGGCTGCTTTATGAAATGGAAAATGTGCAGCAAATGAAAGAAAAGCCAGGCGAACAAAATAAAATTATTCCGAAGGAAAGACTCCGGCGAATAGCAATCGGATGGAATGGATGACTGCCTGGCTGGCTAGCTGGCTCGTTGGCTTGACTTGACTGGTTAGTTGGTTGAATCGTTTGCCTGTGTTTGGGATGTGATTGAGGCCTGCGGCTCATTTTGAAGTTCATGTCGAAGCGTTTGCTAAATCGACACGCAGAATAGATATGGGGAAGCGGTAAACAAAGGAGTGGGTTTGGCTTCGATATATGGGGAGGATGTTGTGGCGAGAGCGTAATGAAAGCAACGGGAGAGAGAGTATTAAATGAGGCGGGCGTGTGCGAGGTGTGCTTCAGGTGTGTTGTGTGTGTTTGTCTTGGTTGTGTTTACTCGGGGAAAACTCCACTCGAAGGCGGGTTTTCTCCACCTTGTTTTTGTTTCTAATAATGAGAAGCTGATGAGTTGTATATTTTGAGTTTATTACAAGACTTTTCTAAGTCATCTGAGTGGCTTATTAAATTAAGAAATATTTCAATCATGTTTTTGGAAGAACAAAAAAGCGTTTAATAACTTTTCTAAATAATTAATTTTCGATGTAGAAAACTGTGGTTAAATTAACAAAATTATAATCATGTTTTTAGAATAAGAAAAAATCATCTAATAACTTTCCAATATCAATTTTCTTGATAGGTTACTTGGTGGCGTCTTGAAGGTTATTTGTAAACCTTTTTCTTTACCTTTTCTAACTCTTATGACTTCCTAGGCTTTAGTACCACAAACTAAGCCTTAAAAATGCCACTAAAATTTAATTTTAAACGATACCTTTGCCGTCTACTTTGCTGACAACCCACGTTCCCGTCGTTTATGTTTTATCATGCAAATACAGCAAACGGCCTGTTGCTGTGTCTTTGCTGCGGGGCCTTTTTCCTATGGCCGAAAAGATCGTAAATGTGTGCCAAATTATAAGTCATATGAAACAATGACTGCTACTTAGTTATGACCATAAAAATGGGGCCAACCGTCGGTGCTGCGACTGCTGTCATTTTGGCGCATAATTTTTACAGCCATTTTCCCCGATCTCCCCCCTGATGCTGCTGCCTGACACTGTTAACTCGAAACTCGTCGCGTTCTTCATATAACTTTTATAGTCTCTCCTGGTCGTTGCTAAAATATTCTAATTGTTTTCAACAATTTTTGAATGCGTTCGTGTACGCGCTCGCCGGGCAGTGTCATAAATCTTTTTTAGCCATATACTGCAGCAGGGAACACAAGGGAAAGCAAAAAGATGAGGCAGCAACTGAAATGGCCAAGACAAATTTGCTTTAAAGCTCGCCAATAAAAGTTAACAGCGCCGTCCTGGTCCATGCGTCGCGGCAGCAGTACTTATAGCCAAAGTATCTATCCCCTTCAGCTTAACTACAGTGTGTGTGTGTTTGTGTATCTTTAGCATAATCTAGCCAAAAAGAAGGCATTTGAGACTGGTTTTTATGGTCTAAGCCGTTGTTGGACCGTTGTCAAGGGTATGGGGAATGATTGAGTGGAATGCACGGGAATCGTAATTAAAATTTGTTAGCTTCACAAGAAGCTAGCTAGCTTTTCTTTTTTATGATCTTTATGTGTATTAAGATAGTTGATGGTACCTGTATCTGCATTAGAGAGAGAAAACTCTGCAGTGGATATATATTTTATGGCTAAATAATATTTGCAGATATCGTAAAATTTGTGTACGTAATGTTTGGGCTTGAAATTTGCTCTAGAGTACTTTTATTGCCGTTTCAAGAGCTCTAGGTTAATGTTAAAAGCTATAAATAAATATAAAATAATATATATAGAACCACAAATAAGAAATAAAATCATATATCTCGAAGAACATATATAACCCGATTAAAATGGAAACCAATAACTTAGCCTTAATAGACATATTTCATAAATAAACCGAAGAAAACAGAGATTAACCCAGAGCTCAAGCACTTTCCATATATCATAACTTTCTCACGCAACTCGCAGATACTTGCCACATTAGCTAATACCATCTACGAGATACACACAGCATCGCAGATTGCGTAAATATTTCACCAGCAGCGAAACATTTTCACATGCTCAGGCAGCGTTAAGCGTTGGCATCCGTTAGATACGCCCGAAAATGGAGATACTTTCGCCCCTAGTTCATTGCCAATTCGCATGCAACTTGCAGATACTTTTTCGCACACACACACATAGCGCAGTTTATATCATTTTAATAATGTATCTCCGGCTAGGTGGTAGGTAGCTCCAGCAAAGTTCAAAGTAGTTTGCACTCAATTTCAATATTTTACACACACAAAACAAAAAAATAAAGCAAGGAGGGAGAACAGGAGATACTCTGTGTGCAGCTGGCAAGACAGCAAACACAATATATCTCATAGATACATATGTTTCCCCATATATATATATATATATTGCTTATTATGTATTAGCGTGTGCCAGCCCCTCAGGAGCCAAAGTAACTAATATGAATAACTAATAAATCACATTTGGACGGTGATTTATGTGACAGGTGCGTATTGCGATTTGAAATTGGCAACAGTTTCCATTTCGTAGCCGCAAATTGGCCCAAAAGCAAAGCAGCAGCACCAGCATGGGTGAGCTCCTTTTTGGGGTTTACTTGTGTCATGCAAAATATCGAATATAGCTAGCTGGTCTCTAGCGTTAATTTCACCCCAAGAGTTGTCAAATTAGTTGAAGAGAAAAGGTTTTTCCAGGCTGACCCTCAATTACGCATTTCTTTGGAAAACTTTGTTAATTTGTTGTCGACTGACTAACAATGGGCCGGGGCTAATGGATTGATGTGGCGGTGGGGGGGATTTCGGAAAACACACACTATTCTTGTACCTTTTGGACATTGGTTCGGACCTTATCGATGCCATCAGCTAGCTAGCCCGGTCTGGGTCCTCATTATGTAACCTCTCATAATTCTTTCATTAATGAAATTCCCACACGACGACGACGAGCACCATCATCTACATTATGTAAATCTTCCATCAACAACACAGCTCAGCACGGAGTCGGTTTCATTTGGGTATCCTCCACTTTTCTGCTCCTTTCATCCTTGTCAACTAATTTCAGGGTTGCCTGTGTGTGCCTGTCATGTTTTTTAAGACTGTTTTAATTTTCATCCTTTCGAGAGAAGACGACGGCTGGCAGAGGCAGGCGGAATACAGAGAGCTCTGAGCTCGGTTGCATTTGGCTTTTACTTTCCTTGCCACGGCCTTTAAAAAATGTTGGCCAAAAACCAAATAAGACGAGAGAACGAACTACCTGTTCACAAAAACCCACACACACCGCAGAGGTAGCAGCTACATATAGTATAGTAGTATCCCTATCCCCAAACGAACAACGAACGTCAAGCGAGCTGTCTGTGTCCGGGGCCAGCCCAATATGCACAGTGGTTCGGGATTAAGTTCCTTAATTTACGGGTTAATTACACTCAAAATTGGCCAAGTAAATGAGTTTAAATTACAGTGATGATGTGCTGAAAAAATTTTAAATTGTTTTTAATAGGTGTTGGAAATAAATATGAATTATTTGCACAGGGAAAAATATTAAATATTTATTTATAAATATCCTAAACAATCAAAGAAGAATACTTAATAAACACAAGAAAAGATTTGTATAAAATATTAATAATAATAATTAATAAAGGTAATACTTGTAGATAAGAATGAGCAAACTATCTCTTGAAATAATAATTTTTAAAATAATACACATATGTACATCATACACTTTATAATTTTAAATGCATATAATATATTACAGAATATGAGATTTATCTGTGGTTTTTTATTAACAAAAATTAAAAACTTGGTTAAACAACGAAAACTTAACACTGAAAGATATTTCTCCTTTTAATAAACAAAAGATAAATAAACGATTATTACCACTGTGCAGCAGCATTTGTCTTTTTGACTCCCATTCCCTGTCGTATTTTTTTTTGTTCAGGCCTCACCGGGGTCTCTCCTTCTGGCTGAAGTTTTGAGTTTGAGTTCGGGTTTCGGGCCTGGCTTGGTGGCTGCTTTTAAATACACTTTACCTTGGCCATATTAATGCGGCTCCCACTGTTACTTGTGTGCATTGTTGTTGTTGGTGTTTGTGGTGTTGCTGTTGTACTTCACATGTAGTTTGGTTGTCATTTGGCAGCGCCCGCTGTTTAGTGTCCAACATGAGGGCCGTTGGTGTCAGCAACGCTGCTGCTGCTGCTCCTCTTGCAATCGGAGAATGTGAGTAAGGGAGATGGAAAGAGAGAGAGGTGAAATGGTTAGAGGTGGATGGGGAGTGGAAAGGAGTGTGGAGTGGAGTGTGGAGCAGAATGTGGAGCTCTCCTGATGGCAACTCCCGATCCGATGCCGTTCTCCTGCTGCTGTAGATGTTCCTGCCGCTGTCTCCTTTGGTCTCTGGGCCCTGGTCTCTGGTATTTCGCCTCGGTAGCCTCAGCGACAGTTGTTGAAATTAAATGCTCACATGTGGGTTTTGTTTTCTTGTCTGCCTTTGCGCTGCTGCCCTGGCGCTGTGCTTAAAAAGCCCGAAGTCAACACAAAAAAAATATAAAAAAAGGAAAAATGAAAAAGAATAGGTTGTCTTCCATAAATTGAAGAGGAAAAATAAAGGATATAATGATAAAACAATTTTATTAATATAATTTACCATTTTTACCTTTAGGAGAAATATTGTGACCTATAGTTTAATTACGTAAATTATAAAATTAAACCTCGAACTTCTAATTAAATGATTTATAATACTATATTGTTAAAGCCTATCCTTTTTGAGTTTAAATCATAGCTAGTAGGAATGATAGTTTATATAAAGATTTATTTTCATAGTATTACTTTATATTTTGAACAATATTTAAAACTTCTTAACAAAATATATTGAAAATATAATTCTCTTTAAAAAGTCAACATTCAAAACTCTTTTCCACTAGACTTTTTTTTTTTAATTATAATTAGTCGCATCTAGTAAGGCTTCACTGTATTATCGAAGTCAACACATAAAATGGATGGGAGTAAGCCAAGGTATAACAGGAGGCAAAAAGGATTGCTTCGTCCAAATAAGACAAAAAAATAAATAAGACAAAAAATAAAAAAAGACAACGAGTGCAGGCAACAACAATGCTCCAGTCTAGGGCGAGTGCCAAAACATATATGAACAAACATACATATATGTATATACTTGTGTGTATACAGATATACACAGGATATATGTATACAACAACAAAAAATAATAAAAGAAGATGCTTTCATTTCTGTTGCAATCTCCAATAAAGCTTAAAAACATGGGAACGAGGGAAGTTTTAAAATTTTAATGATTATTGATGGATGGAAAGTTGGATGGTGTTCTGGCTAAAGGTAAAATGCTGGCTGCTGCGTGTGGTTCGTAAGGAACCATGGGCTTACCAATTTTCGGCAAATTATGATGCATTAATAAAAAATAATGCCGGTTGTACAAAATAAAGGCTTTAATTATAAAGTTATGGCAGTTTTGAAATGTTCTTTTAAGCCAAGTTTTCTTTTTTTTTTGATTAAAGGGTTTAAACGATTAAGGGTTATTGTTGCTCGTTGGGGCAGAAAAGCTAAGATTACATATTATAAAATTTGGAATAAACAAATTTCAGGTAGCATGTTTCACCTGCTTGATTATAAATATAATAAAGATAATTTTTAAAGCTTTAATTACGTTGTTAATAAATTATTTGTATTATAAATTGCAATAAAAAATGGTACGAATTAACTTAATTATTTCTGAGAAAGTGTAAAAAAGTTCTTATTACAATTCTACTATATTAAATAATTATTTGGGAATTTGTTAAAACCTTTTCTTTGCTTTTTCTTCAACTTGTTCACCCTTTTAATAACTCCCAAAACTTCCATGGCAACTCTCCCTCATCCAAACTCCTTCAGCAAATCAAAAACAACTCTTAGTTGTAGTTGCTGCTTTTATTGTTGTTATTGCCAACTCTTTACAATTCGGGAACAGGCACTTCATTTGCTCCGCTCAAGTCGTTGCAGATACAGATACAGCTACAGCTATAGCTACAGATACTTTGGCGTCGTTCGCTTGTCTTCTGGCTGCATTTATGGTTGCATTTACTTTTTAATTTCATTTGCTGCTGTTGCTGCTGCTGCTGGCTGCTGCACTCCTTTTTCGCATTCAAGTGGAGTCAATTTCTTATGTCATGACAAGACACATACTTCAATACACAATACGGGTAACAACAACAACAAAGTCGAAATGAAAAAATACAAATGAAAATATACAGAAAAAAAAAAATACAAGAAAATAAGCAAAAATGCCAGACGTTGTCTTGGGATCCAAAGGGATCGGAAGATGTTGTCGCCATTTGGTGTATATGGTGGGGGCTGGCCTCTACCTTTAGAATTTCGGGGGCACTCTCCACTCTCCAGGCTGCGCGTGTGTATGGGCTTAAATATCTTTACTTATTTTTGGACATACTTGATTGAAGTATTTATGAGATTTCAGGCATTTCTGTAATTTTCTTTTGAGCTTTAAGTTACGCTCTTTTTTACGGATGTTCAGATGGCCCCTGTCTCGTGTGTACAAACATTTTGGGGCACCCGAAAAACAAAAGAGTTAAATGTTAAATGCTGAAGCTAAAGAACAAGGGACTCGGGGACCGGGACCAAAGATATATTTACATATGCATTGGGTGAGAGAGAGAGCATGGTCCATGTTTGTCAGATGAAAAGATATGTCTTTACATGTTTTAATTTTCTTGGAATTTGTTGTTCAAGTTGAGCCGAAGAAAACCAAAAACCGAAACCGAACCAAAACCGAAACCGAGAATCGAGCAAAACACTTTACGGACTCGAGACACCAACACCGACGACTGGCATCTTGCCTGTCTTTTTCTGTGCCTCCCTCCTCCCCTCATCTATCTCTGGGCTTATTTTTTGTTTTTAAGTGAAATGTTAAACCTTTTGACAGCGGTAGTTTTCTTATTTAATTTATTTTATTTGCGGTATTTACTCTCGTCTTGTTTCGTCTCCATCTCCATCTCCATCTTTGTCTCAGTCTCCACATCTCTCCATCTTCCTCACTGGCGGAATTCAATTTTGGCTTTTTGTTTAGACCCGAGCGTATTCTCTGTGTCTTTGGCTGCGCATTTTAATGTCAAACAATTGACATGGTTAGGCTTAAAGTTCTCTCTCTCCGAGCTATGTCTCAGTTTTTGGTTTTTGTGGCCAATAATTAAAGTTGACAACTCTCGGTGGAGATGCCCAGACAGAGTCACTAATTTGGCCTTAAATTGCTAAATTTTTACTTGTCGGTTTCTGTGGTTTTTGAGCGTCTCCAAAGACCAAGTTTAGGGGATGGGGCAAGTTTAATCTTTAGATTTTTTTTTTTTACAAAAATTTCAAGTCGTAAAGCCGCTTAATTAAATATTAATGCCAATTGCTTAATTAGGGGATTTTTTAACTGACATTTTTAAGCCCCACATAAACTTTATACAAAATTCCCTCTGCTCTCTGACTTTCAGCTTAAACTTTCAACTTGAAATATATGTATAAATTCCTTAGACATATTCCCTTAGCAATTAATCCCTATTATGTGCTCGGCTACTTATGAAACTGTAATCTAAACTATAGCCAACTTATAGCATTTCTCACTCGAATCATTTATCTTTAAGTTGAAAGGAAAGTTTTTAGTTTCCAGTTTTATTTTCTTACTTTTTGTTTAAACTTTTTGAATAGAACAATTCCTCAAGTTCCTCCGTTTGGCTGTAACTCAAAACGCTTTGGGGACACCACAGAAAAATGGGGAGAAAATAATCAAGAAAAAAAAGAAGAAAGGAAAACTATGCCGGGGAAAATTACAAATACTTTTGTCATTACAAGAAGATCTCTCTCACTCTCTGGAAATCCAATCGATGTAGAGAACTTTCCGTACGGCATCCATTTCTCAAGCTCAAAATGACGAAACGCGCAACTTGGATTATTAATTACAATGCCCAGAGAGAGAGAGAGAGGAGGGAAGAGTAGATGCTTTGGGATTTATATAGGTGTAACTGTGTGTATTTGTTGTTTCTGTATCCCGAGTATCTGTGCCGGAATCGAAATCGAATACGAGACGAATCTCCAACCGTCCTCCTGTCCTCCCACCACCAACTGTGTGCGACAATTTTGACTTTTATAAATATTTTGACTTGTTTTTGTAGCTGACAGATACCTCCATCCTCTCAGGTTCTGTTTTTGATGCTGCTGCTGGTTCAGCTGCTTCTGCTGATGCTGCTGCTGGCTGCTGGCTGCCGGCGGCATATCTGTGACAAAACATCATTCAACGTGTGCAATGATTGATGATGCAACTCAAAGCAACTTGTACTCAATTTTCACTGCCCGCTGAGCCAGGAACGTGGGGCTTACACACAGCACGGCACACACAGAGACCGGCCAACCAACCAACTCACATAACTTGCCGGGCATGACAAAATGTCACAAATATTCTACAAGCAATTTGTTTAAATATCGCATAAAAAACCAGAGAGAGAAAGAGGACCAGAAAGGCTAAGGTTAAATGGGTGTGGTAGGCATAGTACTTAAGATACCCTGGAAATGTAGAAAATAATTTAAATAGAGAAGCCAAAAAATATATTTCAAGTGGTACTTGATTTTTATAGGGTTTAAGAGCTTTGCTGGTTAAATATTTACATTTTGTTTGGAAATTTACAAAAAAGACTTTTGCTATTTTTTGTGCTTAACCCTGTTATAAAATAATCTAAAAATCAATATTTAAAGTCAAATCATAAACAAAAATACCTTTCAAACCCAACCTTACCCCACTTAAAACATAACCTCGAGAAGAAAATCAATAATCCCAGTTTAGTAAACATACATAAATACCTAAAAAAAGAAGGTTATGAAAACAAGCGAGGCTAATAAAGCCACTTGTAGTACCATCCTTTTTCATACTCTAAACCAATAAACCCGCACTTGGCGAGGGTATAATAAAACGAAAGGCGAATTGCGTGATGCAGTCGATATAGAAGAAGACCAAGCGGGAAGT
>VNKB01012889.1:0-15001 GCA_008042735.1 Drosophila leontia | reverse complement strand
GGGCCGGATCGGACGACTATATCATATAGCTGCCATACAAATGTTCGATAAATTTTTAGAAAAAAAAATATAACTTGGATGTTTTTTAATACTTTTGCATCATTTTTGAGATATAGCCATTTTATATTATACCAGATTTTTGGTAAAAATTTTATGAAAATCGGACGACTATATCTTATAGCTGCCATAGGAACGATCAGGAAATTAATAGGAAAAAAATGATAACTTCGTTGTTTTTCAACGTATTTTCATTTACTCTGAGATATAAGCTTTTTTTATTATTCTAGAATTATGGTATAAATTTCATAAAAATCGGACAATTATATCATATAGCTGCCATAGGAGCGATCGGTAGATGTAGAGAAAATGTAAAACTGGGAATGTAAAACTGTAACTGTCAAACTGTAAACATAATAAGTATAGGTAAAATGTAATGAAACTCTGTTTTGTGTGTGTTTTAAGCATTTAAATTTATAATATAAATATCAAAACCAATCTGCAAGGGTATACAAACTTCGGCGTGCCGAAGTTAGCTTCCTTTCTTGTTTAAAGTTAGCGCCGAATTTAGATGATGTTAGTTACCAGGAGTGCGTAGTAATACCGTCTTCCTCCCCATAGAGTATAAAAATTGGATTTTTGACGGAATTTCCCCTCCCAAGAGAGTATAACAAATAGGATGTACGAAGACGCCTTCGTTACTCGGGGGAGGAAGAAATTCTCGCCTTTTGATGGAATACTTCCTCCCCAGAGAGTATAAAAATTTGATATTGGAAGAAATTCTTCCTCCCTAGAGAGTACAAAAATAAATAAAATAAATCATTAAAACTTGTTTACAAATAATTTTGGTTTTTATTTTTAATTATAGTTTATTAAGGAACGCGTTTTGTTTTTATAGTATAAAATTTATACATATTATATAAAATAAGGAACGACATTCAAATCTTAAAATAAATTAAAACTAAAAAATAAGAAAAACAAAAAAAAAATCAAAACTTATACCGAGTTCGGGATGTTGGGCTAAAATTTATTTGCATTCGACGTAGCCTGTTTGTTTTGCGAAGGCGTCGCGTACATTTTTTCATAGTCGCCAAAGCTGCGGCCCTCTAGAAGATTCTACAAATGACAAAAACACCATTTATAAATAAATATAATTAATAAATTCATATAAAGATAGTTAATACGTACCAAACAACGTGTCGTTTAAATGCGAAAATTCTGATAACGCAATTTTATCCGGACCTCCTGCGTAGTTCATTTTCATGATGAGCTCTCTGGCAAAAAATCGCTCCAGATTTTTTACGAGTCCTTCCGGTCCCACCATTTTCTTAAAGGCCTCGATCAAAAAGTAAATATTTTTTAAACATTTGAACACACTAAATTTGTTATTATACTTACATAGTTTGATGGAGTCTCCTTAATTTATTAATCAGCTGGGCCATTTCCTCCTCGGTTTTGAGGGGAACTCCATTTTCGGAGACACCAAATGAGTACGAATACCCTCTAAATGGGAAAGTATCCTGGCATTCATAGCCGTCGAGGTTCCTAAAAAAGAAAGTTTATTAGATCTGGTAAACGGTTTGATTGTTTCTAGAAAAAAAAAGTATATATATATTAAAATTTTGTTCTTAAATATATTTGTTTATTAAAGTTAACTCACTTCTTAATTCCGCCATTTCCTCTAGAAAAAGAGTGTTTAAAAATATAAAGAAAAGAAATTAGTTCAAAAGTACATATATTTGTTTCTAAGATTTACTCACTTTTCACAAGTTCCGCTAAGAATAGACCGTTTGAAATTATTTAATTAAGATACATATACTCAAAACTATTTATACTTACATACATGCATGCATCTCGCAACCAGGGCATGATATCCCATGCGCCTCCAGTGAAAATGAACGGTCCATATCTTATAAATAAATGAATATAAATATTAAATAGGTAATCAGGTAGGTTCATTAAAATATACGGTTGCTTAGTGCAAACTTGGAATGCTTGTTGCCATGGTAACAGAATTATTCAACATGTCAGGTATTGGAAGCCCCGTAGGTGTCGAATTTAAAAAACACAATCACAAATGACGCCGGAGAACTAGTGGGGCTGCATCGCGATTTTCGATGCACCTTTGGTGTGACTACCTCTTGTTTTCGCTAATTTTTCTTAAAGTTAAATTGTTATTGTGTCTGTTTGGAACACATGCATATTGTTTTTTCATTCGGTATGCACTCCAAACACCATTTTATACGTCATTTAGTTATTTATGTATATTTTACATATTTATTTAAAATTTTTTAATATTCTTAAGTAATAGGTTTAATTGTTTTATACAAAATAAATATATTGGGATCATTCAGGAGTTCTTCATAGTTTAAAAAGCAAATCCTATGATAACTGCATTAAAAATAAAAATTCCCAAAGGAAATTTTCGTTCGAATTTTTAGGGAGTTTCTCCTTTACCGCTTTGGAAATTGGAGAGTACTAAAAAAGCCCTCCCATTTCCACAATAATTTTATTCTCCCCTGTTCGCGTCCTCCCGCAAAGTCCGACTTGATTGTCAACTACGTCTGCCTTGAGACGGGTACAGTTTTGATTGTCATTATAGCTTAACATAAATAATTAAAATTTAAAAACCGAGAAAGTGACGATTTTAGCCAGAAAAAATATGCATATGTCGCAGATTATTTTGTTAATTCAAATTATAACGATTTTTGTGGGTACACACTTGTTTAATTTATTATTGCTTCTCTGTTCTTTCGTGCGAGGCATACACTGTTTTGCCAACGTAGCCTGGGCGTGGGTATGAAAGAGACGGATATTGTTTTCTGAGAACTCACCACACCTGCGTGTGTGTTGCAAGGTAAAAAGGAGTTGAATATGAATGACACAGCGTTTTTGAGTGTCAAGCAAATTGGTTGAAGATTTGAGGAATCATGCCACGCGCCAGGAAACGTTTCGACGAAAGTCCAGTTGAGGACTCGGATGGTGAATCGTCGTCACATACAAATTTCAAACATGTTTTTGTTAATTCTATTATTTAATAAGAGGTGGGGAACCCCTTTCTTTTAATAGCTTCCACCAAACGTTTTGGCATTGATTGCACCAATTTTCGTGTTACCGATGGGGAAATATTAAGCCATTCTTCCATAATAATGTCTTTCAGCGTAGCCCTCGATGTTATGGTTCGAAGGAGGATCCTGTTCTCCAAATGATCCCATAGATGCTCTATAGGATTCAAAGCTGGCGACTGAGGAGGCGAGTGCAACTGGTTTTTCGTGTTGTAGAGCAACCACAGCTTTACATTGTGGGCTGTATGCTTCGTGTCATTATCTTGCTGGAACCAAAAGTCCCCAGCTAACCCTAATTTTCTGGCGCTTCCGTGCAAATTATCCTTTAAAATTTGCAGATAAGCCTTGTGATCCATGGTCGACTCGACAAACACGAGGTTTCCAACTCCACTTGGCGCCGCTCTTACGCCACATAAATTTTCGCCCTTTTATACCAAAAATGCAGAATTTACTTTCGTCGCTGAATAGGACCTTGTTCCAGAACACTGCAGGCTCCCAGACAAATTTTTTGGCAAAAAAATCCCAAATTGACAGAAATTTACGATTACCGGAGCAGGCTTGATAGTCTTAATCAGGAAGTTCCTATAATATGGAACAGCGCGTATTATACAATAGACAGGATTTTGAAAACGCTATCGGCAAAGTTTTTCTAAATATGTACATCAAAAGCACCACAACCTTTTACTGTGGACGAATTAGAAATCCTTTTGGATCTAACAAAGTTACTTGCTCCATTTGCTACGTGACAAGTATCTTCTAATACATTCCTCCCCATACTCAGTTCGTGCATGGACTGGATCAATGTGGAGTCTTTGAACTAGAGGGAGGAGCACCAGAAGTGCCACAAACAAGTTCTGGAAGCCATGGCCAAGGCTACGCGTTATAATGCAGGCCACGGCCACTATATCCCCGCAGTTGCTGAGCCTCATACTCAAACCCTTCCTGCGCTTTCGCCAGACCTGCTCGGTGCCTGTAGTGCTCAATAACAACGTAGCCAGCAATGGCTACCTGAGTCCCCAGAAGCTGCTGGCCAGGCTCAAGTCCAACAACGAAAGTGAATGCAAGACGGAGTTTTTCCGACAATGGCCTGGCTTCAATTCAGGAGAAGCGCAACTATCAGGAGCAAATGAAGCGCTTGGAGTGGAAGTACCTGGAAAATAAATCAGCTGTCTTGGAGGCAGCTCTAACTGCCTACGAAAGCAAGCTTTAGGAGCTGCAACGGCTCGAAGTGGCCGCAGTGGTGCACCACCAGCCCAAACAGCACAATGCCATGTGGAACAAGGTGCCAGAAAATAATGATAAAGGAGCTCGAGGCAGAGGCTTTGGCTTCTGAGGGTCTACTTAAAAGTAAGTAAAAACAAGAAAGGAATCAAAATTCAGAGTATTTTTTATGTTTCAATTGGATCGCTTGCTCCATGGTCTCCGATTGCTGCGGGGGCTCTGACGGCTCCAGTCGTTGCTGAAGTTGAGGTTGGGGCTGCGGACGAAGCGCCTCCATCACAGACCGGCGGACTGTGCGTTGTTGGTCCACCGGGTAATTTCTCGCCGCCAAAGCCACCCTCTCCCGCCGATTGGGGCCCTGTCCGCGTCCTCCCTCCTGGCCGCCACGACCAGCTCGGCCGCCACGACCACGTTTGGACGTCACGACCGCGTTGGCCACCTTGGCCGTCACCGCCAAAGTAATTCTTAAAATTTTCATCTTAAAGAAATTAAATAAAATTATTTTTAAGATATAAGATAGATATTTTACCTTCGCTAGTAAACTTTTTCTTTGAAAAATAGTAAAGTTGTTGCGGAAAGATTTAACGATGATTTTTTCGTCTTCTCGCGGCAACAGGAGTTTTGGAATGTTGCTAGACCGTCGACAATTACACTTGTCGATCAGTCAGAGCTGCAGAAGCATATGAATATCATTGGAAATAAAAAACTAATTTATTTACTTTTTTCAGAATTTCGGTTTTAATTTTATGAAAATTGGACAACTATATCATATAGCTGCCATAGAAACGATCGATAGATGTAAAGAAAATATAAAGCTGGGAATGTAGAACTGTAACTACCAAACTGTAAACATAATAAGAATAGGTAAAATGTAATGAAACTCTGTTTTGTGTGTGTTTTCAGGTTTATAATTTATAATATAAACATCAAAACCAATCTGCAAGGGTATACAAACTTCGGCGTGCCGAAGTTATTTTCCTTTCTTGTTATAAATATTATTTGAGTAACTTACAAGATATTAGCTAAAGAGAATATTAAAATTGACCAGAATTAAATTTAAAAAAAAAACAATTTATGTGTAAACATAACGCAAAAAAATACATTTGACAATTTACATGCTTCTACTCTTTTGCGTTATAATTGTCCCATGTACCGTTATCATTCGGGCAGCTTCTGCGTAGATTAAGCTACGCGATAAAAACTGTTTCAGGGAAATCGATCAACAACAAAAAGTATAACAACTAAAATATGTTTGGATAAGCAAAATATTGTTCGTTTTGTAAATACTTTTGATGTTTTAAGAAACATACTATGTATGTTTAAAGAAATTTTTTTTTTTTATGTTGGAAAATGGTCAAACGGTTTGTGTTTGAAATTTGAATTTAAAATTTCTATCGGGTGTGCGCAGAGATATGCAGCTGAGTGTATATTTAGGTTCGTTTCTGAAATGGATGAAGCAATGGATTTAGAAAAGCGACATTTACGTAAAAAAACTTGACAGTCTCTTTATAGAATTCAATGTTTCAATATGCGAAAGCTTCGAAATTATAATTAACAATTCCAAATTTGCAGTTCTCCGTCTTAATGTACAAAAATAAAAACTGTTTGCAAGCCAAACGCGGAAGATAAATTTCCATTTTAAAAAGCAATATTCCTAAAAAATTGATGATTGAATCGCAAGTTTGGACATGTAGAAAAAGCTTTTTTTACCCACCGTCTATAAAAATGCAGCTAGATAAAGTATTAACTATTTTGCGCTTCTCGCATAACTTCTACGCTCCATTTCTTGTAGAAGGTGGATCATTATGTATATCCACACCTTTATTTGTTACGACCTCGAATTTTTCTTTTAATGTAACAGTTGACGAAAAGAATTCGAACATTAACTCGATCTCCCATGCAACGTCTTTAACCATGAAGAATTGTTAATTTTAATTTCGTTTAGCTATGAAAAAGTGATAATATGAATATTGTTAAATAGCTAATGAACAGTAATAAAGAAATCAAAATAAGTTTTTATTATTCCTTATGATGTAATTTCAATAAATAAGTATTGCACTTTATTATTCCTGCGTAACACACACAAAATCCATACATTCGAGCTCATTTGAGACCGATGAACTCGAGTACTGCACGATCAATCCCTGCGCAACACACACATAAATTAAAACATAGCTTCGGGTATGCATCATGAACGATCATATTTCAACAGAGCTGTCAGTTGAATTAAGCAAACATTTTGCATGGTGATCAAGATGATTCGATCATACTCGTCGCAGATCTCTGGTTTGTGTATCGTTATTGTTCATTGACGAATTTGCTCTGACAACTGACCCATCTGCAGCTACTTTTTATAGTTTGGCCGTATGGTGTTCAAGTGGTTGGCATGTTCTGGGTAACCGTGTTACAAGAAAGTTACGTCATTCCCCTGATAACTTCTAATTGACAAAGTGCAGCTTCTACTGCTTACGACAACCGTGGTTCAAAATGTTTAAAGATTGTACAATACTTTAATGACGATAACGGAGAATGGGTAGCATTCTACAATCTGAAAACTTTTTTAACGTTTATTGTAGGTAGTTGAAGCTGCACTTTCTAAATTAGTTAAATATATCGGAGAAATAAGGTAACTTCCTTGTAACCTGGTGGTCCAAAACATGCCAGCCACTTGAAAACCAATACGCCAGAGCTATAAAAAGACGCAGCAGATGGGTCAGTTGTCAGAGCACTGAAGCAAAAGTGATAAAGTAGCCAACAGTAGTTAGTTATCCTTTTGCAATGAATCTGTGTAAGTGTCCTCCTATGCAGTATTAAATATCCTACACTCGCTAACGACTATCATTGTAGCAAGCCTCTTCCTTCTGGCCCTTGTGGCATCGGTCGCTGTCAGCGCCGGATCTGCGCACAGAATCAGCAGGCCTGAACCAGAAGCTCCCAAGGAGCCATGCCTAGCCTCAACCACCAGGCCTCCTTGTGTGCGGACAACTCCGCCCCCACTCTGTGAAAAAGACACAACGACGACTACAACGCCCACTCCAACAACAACAACCTGTTCAACAACTACTCCAACAACTACAACAACCACTTGTTCTACAACAACAACAACGACTACAACTACCACTACTACTACAACTACAACAACAACAACAACTACTACAACAACAACCACAACAACAACAACTACTACAACAACAACCACAACTACTACTACAACGACAACCACCACTACAACAACTACGACCTGTTCAACAACAACCACTCAAACTCCGGAGAAGCCCTGTCAGCCTGAAGAGCCCATAACCCCTACCCCAGCGACACCGGAAAGTCCTTGCCAGCCTGATGAACCCCCAAAGCCGGAGAAACCAGTTACTCCTATTCCGGAGAGTCCTTGCCATCCTGATGAGCCGCAAACTCCAGAAAAACCAATAACTCCTACTCCAGGGAGTCCTTGCCAGCCTGATGAGCCCCAAACCCCGGAGAACCCAGTAACCCCAGCTCCAGACAGTCCTTGTCAGTCTGATGAAGACACTACAACAACGACAACCACCTGTTCAACAACAACTACAACAACGACGACTACAACAACAACAACCACAACTACCACTACTACTACAACGACAACCACCACTTGTTCCACCACAACAACAACGACGACTACAACAACCACAACTACCACTACTACGACAACCACCACTACAACAACTACCACTACTACAACAACTACAACCACCACAACAACAACCACAACTACTACAACCACAACTACCACTACAACGACAACCACCACTACAACAACTACGACCTGTTCAACAACAACCACTCAAACTCCGGAGAAGCCCTGTCAGCCTGAAGAGCCCATAACCCCCACTCCTGCAACACCGGAGAGTCCTTGCCAGCCTGATGAGCCTTCAAAGCCGGAGAAACCAGTAACTCCTATTCCGGAGAGTCCTTGCCAGCCTGATGAGCCCCAAACTCCAGAAAAACCTGTAACTCCTACTCCAGGGAGTCCTTGCCAGCCAGATGAGCCCCAAACCCCGGAGAAACCAGTAACCCCAGCTCCAGACAGTCCTTGTCAGCCTGATGAAGACACTACAACAACGACAACCACCTGTTCAACAACAACTACAACTACAACAACGACTACAACAACAACGACTACAACAACAACGACTACAACAACAACGACTACAACAACAACGACAACAACAACAACGACGACAACCACTACAACAACCTGTTCGACAACTACAACAACAACAACCTGTTCAACAACAACCACAACACGAAAACCATCATGCAAGCCGAAGAAAACCACTCCACCACCTTGCAAGTGTACAACAACCACTCCACCACCTTGCAAGCGCACAACAACCACTCCAGCTCCTTGCGATGAAACGACCACACCGGCTTGTGGAGCTGAACAACAGAATGATGGCATTATTGCTCACATCAAGGAAATTTTCACAGGCTCAAGCACCACCACCAACGCTCCTACTATGATCGGAACCAGCCCAATGTGTCGTGGTCGCGCTGAGGGAAGCATTGTCCAGGACCCGAACCACTGCAGGAGGTACTATGAGTGCCGCTCCGGTCGCCGCTTGTTGCGCAAGTGTCGTGCCGGTCTCTGGTTCGATTCGGAGGCAGGAGAGTGCCGTGCCCGCAACTTGGTGTTGAACTGCCCGGCCCAGCGTAACTGATGCTCTGAGTTGATTTAACTGGATTAAGGCCAGAGCTTGCATTGCAACTTCTATTTCTAACCAACAGTAACCACATAATCAATAAACAACTGCATTAAAATATTAACAAGTATAAGATATTTTATGGCCTTGGAGTGAAGTTTTTTATGCCTGCTTAAACCTTAAACTGGTCATACCATACTCAGTTGATACAAAATTGTAGTATACGCTTGCAGTGTATTACAATTTTAGTTAGAAGTGAAAGAGTTAGAATGAAATAGACATTTCCGGGTTATACGCTATAGGAACATGTCATCAGTGCCAGCTTTCGCGCAATTACATTTTAGATGTTTGGTGCTCTAGGAAGGGCTCAAACGATAATATTTTTAAAGCGATGTTCAATGAACTTAAATCATATATCGAAAGTCGCGGCTACACATTCGATCATGATGAAGCTACTTTACTCAAATATAATTTAAAAAAAATTTCTTCGTTTTACAACAAATGTTGCCGGAATAAAAACTATATTGCTCGGAAATATTCGGATTGGCTTTCCAAAACAGATGACATTTCTTTAAGCTTGCAAACAGCAGCATCTCAAAATCGAGGCCGGCCTAGAATTGATTAACTATGCAGAATGCTCCCAAAGGACAAAACGTCGCCGTATTGTTGAAATTACACAGCTAAATGTGTCCGCAGTAGGGATGTCGGAATACATCAAAATATCAATATATCGACATTTTTTCTCTTAACAAAAATATTATCATCGCGATATTTTTTGGGCAAAAATATGCGTCAATATGGTCAATCTTAAGCCAGAAAGTGAAAAAGATGGATGTGCTTAAAATGAGTTTGCTAAAAGATTTCTAATATGGTTACTGCTAAAGGCATCCTAACATCCTTCTAAAAGTATCAGAAAAGCGATTGAGTTTGAGATTTGTTGCTTCACATACTGATGAAAGCTACGATGCTTGATCCTCGTTTAAAAAAAATGTACTTCGATATGCCTCTTGAAAATAAACAAACAGAAATACTGCCTTCGTCTGAAACGGATTGCGGAGAAGAGGATATGATCGCTTTAAGCATACAGGAAAGTTTTCTAGATCTGCACAACAGAACTATAGAACTTCGAGACTCTGTAGTCAAGAGTTCCGAAAGAAAGGAAGTAGCTTTTTCTTTAGTATGCCATTTGGTAGTTGGGAAACAAAGCCTATGGAATTCTGGATCTCACAAATGACAACTATGTCCATGCTAGCGAAGGTGGCATTAAGTTGCCAGATCACTCCTGGTAGTTCGGTTTCATCTGAACGGTTTGCTTCTGCCATAAAGTGTGTTGTTTGTGACTCCCGTAGTCGGATGACAGACCAGCATGTATCCGAACGAGTTTTTCTAAAATCATTAAAAACCGATTTGTATTAAATAAAACCACTCAATGGTCTATACCATATCCTTCAAAATGTTGTTATTAATTTTCTATACCAAGGATCGTAAATAAGAGTTGCATGAGAGCGGGTAAAATATTTATTTTTTTAGGTTCGATAATTTCTATTCACTTTTAAAATTAAAAACAGTCTATTATGTCTCAAATAGTTCTTATTTGTTGTTAATGGTTGATGAAATCAAACATAACGATTTTTGGGCACAAAATTCACCCACATTTTTTTACGATATTTTTAAATATCATCGAGTGATATTTTTTTAACAACAAATATCATTAATACGATATTTCTTTAAAAACCAACAACCCTAGTCCGCAGGCAATAACTTACGGTCCGTCTCCAAGAGCAGCCGTCAATATTACCTGCTACCGTGTCATTGATCTTATAACGGATGCTAATTTAACAAAGCATCAATACATGTTAATAAGAACTTTTTTTAATACAACAATAGAATTGCGGACTTTTTACCATGCTATGACAGCATTTTAAAGGAGAAAAAGAAAAGTTACCCTGTATCTGCTGCTGAAGTAGAGCTTCAAAAACTATTAAACAGCTACACGAATTCTAAAACTACAGACTGAAGTTATTGAGGAGTTTGATGCGGATGTAATAAATGAGCTGACATTAATTGGAAAATGGGGATATGACGGAAGCTCGGGACATAGCGAATATAAACAGCAAGTCGAGAATAATAATTTGGAGAACGCGAGTTTGTTTGTTACGTCCTATGGCCCACTGCAACTTCTTACAAAACCCGAAACGACCAATAAAATAATTATTTTGAAAAATCCTCGCCAATCATCATCACGATTCTGTTTTCAATTTAAAAAAGAATCCGCTGAAGACTCAATGGAGGAATATGAATATTTCAAAGCAAAAATAGTTAACCTATTACCAACCCAATATAAACTAAATGATATAGTTATTAATGTTACTCATTTGCTGCAGCTGGCTATGGTCGATGGTAAAGTTTGTAACGCACTTTCCAAATCGTCGTCAGCCAAATTATTTTTGTAATGCCAAACCTAACGAAATGAATAACATAAAAATCTGTTTAGAAAAAACAGTTCAGAAAGATCGGTATGAATTTGGATTATCTCCGCTGCACGCTTATTTTATTTTTTTGAGTACTTCATACACTTGGCTTATAGACTTCCAATTAAACAATGGCAAATAAGAACAGATGAAGGGAAAGAAAAAATGCAGGAGCGAAAAATTCTAATTCAGAAAGAATTTCGTAAAAAAATGGGACTCATTGTAGACAAACCAAAAGTTGGGGGATGTGGATCCTCAAACGATTGAAACACAGCAAGAGAGTTTTTTAAAAACAGTAAATTGTCTGCCGAAATAAAAGGGATAGATTGTCACTTGATAGATAGATGTGGTACGTTATTAAGAACATTGTCATCAGGCTATCGAATTAATCCCCAAAAGTTTAGAACTTATGCAATAAATACAGCTGAACAACTAACAAAACAATACTCGTGGTACTATCTCCCAGCCACAGTTCATAAGGTATTGATTCACGGGCCAGAAATAATTGAGAACGCTTTAGTTTCAATTGGCGAACTTTCGGAAGAAGCGGCTGAATCAAAAAATAAAGACATCAACAGATTTAGAAGCTAGCACACACGAAAAGTTTCGCGTATTTTTACAAATACAGATTTATTTAACAGACTATTATTAAGTTCTGAACCTTACATATGCAGACAACGAAAATTAAAAAACAAAAAATCAATTTTGAACGCATCAGTTTATGATTTGCTTGAGTAATGGTTTCCAGTTCGCATTAACTTGTTCTTTTTACACTTTAAACTATTGAATTTGTCTTTTTTTTAAATATACTTTGCTAATTGTTTAATTAAAATGAAGTATTTAATTTGCCGAACGGTTTCAGCCGTTCGATTTGGCTAGCCACGAAGATGTGGTAGAAACCGAGGAGATGCTCAACCAAGCCCTTCAAATGGACCTCCCCATCAAACCGTTTGATCCTGACGAGATCGCTGATGTCATCAAGCGCCAAAACGCCCATAGAGCACCAGGACATGACAAGATCTGCAATGCCACTCTGAAGGCTCTCCCCAGTCGTGCGATACTCTACATAGCATTGTTATTCAACGCTATTGTGAGGTTGTAATGCTTCCCTTCACAGTGGAAGCTTGGAATAATTTCCATGACTCACAAACCGGGCAAGCTGGAAAAGGACCCTGTGTCCTACCGGCCGATTAGTCTACTCCCTTCGATTTCGAAGGTGTTTGAAAGACTGATTGCGGCCCGGATTGTCAGGTTTATGGAATCTCAGGGAATTATTCCTGAGCACCAGTTCGGGTTCCGAGCTGGCCACTGTACTGTTGAACAACTACATCGAGTAAATACTGGTTGCTTTCGACAGAAAGGAGTATTGCAACGTCATTTTCCTGGACATCAGAGAGGCATTTGATCGAGTCTGGCACACTGGACTGCTGGCAAAAATAAAGGGCACATTGCCGGCGCCATACTATTGCCTGTTGCGATCCTACCTGGAGAGAAGGCGATTCGCAGTGCGCTTTCACTCTGCACTCTCGACGGAGCAAGTCGGGGACGCAGGTGTTCCACAGGGTAGCGTCCTGGGGCCCCTGCTCTACAGCTTGTTCAGCATTCCCCGTATGCCTTAATAAAAAAAAATAATAATAAAAAAAAAAATTGTGATTTGCTTGAGTAATGGTTTTCAGTTCGCATTAACATGTTCTTTTTACACTTTAAACTATTGAATGTGTTTTTTTTTTAAATTTATACTGCTAATTGTTTAATTAACATTAAGTATTTAACAGAGCTTGCAAATAACTGTCGACGGGGTTTTTCCTGTGCTCTCGTTGCGAGTAAAACCGAAAAAGATCATACTCTCTCGCTCTCGCTCAGAGCAAGGGAGTTTTGCTGTCTTCATTTCTGTTTTTTGTTGAACGCTTTTCGTTGAGCTCTTTTTACTTCGGCCTTTCAATGAGCCGTGCGTAAAGAGCGGGACGAGAAACGTTCGCACACAGAGAGCCAGCAAAAGACCAAGTGACCGAACAGCTCAGCGCGAACGGTCTTCACCTTTGTTTGTTTTTTGTTTTATTTATTTATTTTTGTGAACAAGTGTCCATATAACAAAATGCTATTAAAAAGAAAAGAAAAAGTTTCAGACAATGTTGTTTTTAAATCGCTACTAAACGTTTAACGATTTGCTTGCCTATGCGTGTAATGTATACCAATACATACGCAAAAGACTTTTGTTCACTGATTTAATAAATACATCTCGGAAATAACTCAAAAAAGTGTTGCAT
Organism: Drosophila leontia; assembly: GCA_008042735.1. Lineage (NCBI taxonomy): Eukaryota > Metazoa > Arthropoda > Insecta > Diptera > Drosophilidae > Drosophila > Drosophila leontia. The sequence continues at coordinate 1,301 of VNKB01012889.1, read as the reverse complement.
TCTTTTAGGGGTACGTTTTGATTTAATTTTTAATTTTGGCGAAGAAATGGAGGATATATACGGTCGAATATTTTTAATATAACATTAATATGTCGCTATCTAGCAACAAAAAAAAAATTACAAACCGATATCTCTAGTGGCACAACCGTCCACTGTGCGTTGTGTTATCACCAAATTTTTGCACAATCCGGAAGAATATGGTGAAAAGCATAGTTTTGGATGAAAACTCAAGTTGTCAGACCGCGATTAACGTCGCATAATTCTAAACGCCAGCAATGCGGACGTTGCGATCATCTGAGTGCATTGTCAGAGCAGTATTAAAGAAGAGAGAAATACTTCTAGAGAAAATGCGCCTTAGTATGATATTTGACCTTTATTTTGAATAAAATTATATTTTCAATATTTTGCATATAGATAATTTATTCTGATGAAAAAAAATCTAATCTTGACGGCCCAGATGGGTATCGGCACTATTGGAGAGATTTTCGAAAGGATCCATTTATTTTTTCCAAACGCAATTTAGACGGCTCCACAATGGTTTGGGGAGCCTTTTATGCGTCTGGAACGCTTGATTTGCGCTTCACAAGTATTGGAGGATTGTCTTCTGTCATTTTATGAACAAAACATTGAAAAAGAGCTGGTTTTTATGCAAGACAATGCATCTATCCACAAGAGCAGAGAGACCCAGCGCTTCTTAAGTGATAACCATATACAGTGGATCCCATTAATATTCGGTTTTTTGTTTTTATACCCTTGCAGGGTATTATAATTTCAGTCAGAAGTTTGCAACGCAGTGAAGGAGACGTTTCCGACCCTATAAAGTATATATATTCTTGATCAGCATCAACAGCCGAGTCGATCTAGCCATGTCCGTCTGTCCGTCTGTCCGTCTGTCCGTTTCTACGCAAACTAGTCCCTCAGTTTTAAAGCTATTTGAATGAAACTTTGCATATAGTCTTCTATATACTCTCACTGCTATATATGTCGGAACGGGCCAGATCGGACGACTATATCATATAGCTGCCATACAAATGTTGGATACATTTTTAGAAAAAAAATTATAACTTGGCTGTTTTTCAATATTTTTGCATAAATTTTGAGATATGGCCATTTTATTATATTTCAGAATTTCGGTTTTAATTTTTTGAAAATCGGACGACTATATCATATAGCTGCCATAGGAACGATCGCGAAATTAATAGGAAAAAAAACTATAACTTCGTTGTTTTTCAACGTTTTTTCATCTACTTCGGGATATAAGCTTGTTTTATTATTCTAGAATTTTGGTATCAATTTCATAA
>VNKB01012886.1:0-14092 GCA_008042735.1 Drosophila leontia | reverse complement strand
TACAGTTTTACATTCCCAACTTTACATTTTCTCTACATTTACGGATCGTTTATATGGCAGCTATATGATTTAGTCGTCCGAATTTCATAAAATTTTTACCAAAATTCTGAAATAATATAAAATGAACATATCTGAAAAATGGTGCAAAAATGTTTAAAAACAGCAAAGTTATAATTTTTTTTCTATAAATATATCGAACATTTGTATGGCAGCTATATGATATAGTCGTCCGATCCGGCCCGTTCCGACATATATAGCAGTGAGAGCATATAGAAGACTATATGCAAAGTTTCATTCAGATAGCTTTAAAACTGAGGGACTAGTTTGCGTAGAAACAGACAGACAGACAGACAGACAGACGGACAGACAGACAGACAGACAGACGGACAGACGGACAGACGGACATGGCTAGATCGACTCGGCTGTTGATGCTGATCAAGAATATATATACTTTATAGGGTCGGAAACGTCTCCTTCACTGCGTTGCAAACTTCTGACTGAAATTATAATACCCTGCAAGGGTATAAATATTAAATAGAAAAAGATTGCATATTTATCGGAAAGTATTTAATGTAATATCGATTTATTAAATTTATTTATTTATTAAAATGTATTACTTAAATATCGATATATCGAAATTTTCAATAGATAAAATATTGAATTTATCGAAAATAATCGAAATATAAAAAATAATTTAATTTATTTGTTTCTCAATTAAGAATATTAATCGCAACCTTAAACCATCGATTTATGTATTCAATTTCGATTTAAATATCAAAACAGAATGAAATCAGCCAGATATTTATGTATTTAGCGGCATAAACCCATGTCATAAAGCAAGTACAAAACCCAAGGCCCCCTTGCCAGCCACCCAACTTCCTCACAAAACCTTCCCCCCCGCGTGCCTTGCTGTTTGCTGTCTCAGCGCAAAATGTTGCTGCTCTAATTAGAATGAAACGATTTTCATTTCATTTTGCATTTTCATGTTGTCGACGTCGTCGTCGGCATCGTAGTCGTAGTCTCGTTCTCGTTCCCGTTCTCGTTCTCGTTCTGTGAGCCCAAAATGAATAATTTACGCCCCGAGTTTCGCTGAGGCAGGCAAAATTCATAGAAATTATGCGAGCCTGATGGTGGTCGCAAAGAGGATGATTTTCATTTCCACTTTAATTTCGGTTGCGATCGCAACTATCTGTATTTGGGTGTAGGATGAGGAGGCTAGAGAGGCTAGGAGATGGAGAAGGTATTTGGCAAAGGATGTGGTGGTGTCTTGATTTAATTTCAACGCAATCAGCACGGCGGCAACATATTGCAGCGGCAACAGGAAAAAGGCAAGCAGCCAACAGCAACACAAAAAGACATTATGCGCATTTAATTTGAAGTGACAGGATGAATGGGAACTCGGTGAGGCAACCCACTGAGCATATGACCTGCATTATCTGTTCATCACTGACTATGGGCAATTGGGGCAGGAGCAACAGATAGAGATACAGCTACATAGAAGAGTTGGAGCTACAGATACAGCTACATATAGGAGCTAAATATACAGATACAGCTACATATAGGAGCTAAAGATACACATACAGCTACATAGAAGAGTTTGAGCTACAGATACATCTCTAGAAACAGTTACATCTACAGATACCAATCGAGGCAGTCGTCAATGTCTCCATATTGTGTGTCTTTTTGGTGCCAAAGACGAATCCTGGCTACCAGCTCCTCCGTCAACCGTTGACAGTTGAGCAAAATATACACAGAGCTCTACCCCTTGACTAGCTCCGATAGCTTCTACTGATGATGATGATGATGAGGCTGTTGTTACTCTTGTTTGGAAATCGACACAGCCGCACTCTGGGAGCCCAAAACTCATGTCCAAGTGCCATGTCTGTAGTAAGCCCAGCCAGCAGGAGATGTTGTTTAATTAGAATGTTGTCATGTGATGTGGCAAAAAGCAGCAGCAGCAGTGACTGCCTAAAAATTACTAAATAGTGCACAGAGAGAAAGAATTTACTAAATAAAATATATTATTTCTTAGTTTTCGTGCTGAAAATAATTGAATTACCAAAATCACAGGTTAAAAGCATTTAAAACCCTGAAATCTCAATGATTTTTCTTAACATTTCCTTGATTTATATCAGATTAATACGGTTGCCAGTGCGCTTCGTCACCCAAGTGGATGGCCAGTGGCCATTGAAGATGCTGCCAGCCTGCCTTCTTTTTATTTAATCTGCCAGGCTTTAGCCTTGGGCCATTGTCACAGAGCCATTGGTGAAAGGCTGATCCGGCAGTGAGTACTCGAAGACACATGTCCTGGAGCTGCTGCTGCTGCTGCTGCTCCTCCTCCTCCTCCTGGGGTTGCTTCTGGTCATGCTGTGGCTGCTGCTGTTGCTCCTCCTCTTGGTGTTGTTGCTGCCGGTCACTCACTGCTCGCCGCTTTGACCATCCACTTGACCTGTTCGCTTAAAACATTTAATATTCAGCTGCAGCTGCAACTGTAATTGTATCTGTATCTGTATCTGTATCTGCAACTGCCTCTGCATCCATATCCATTGTGGAATGCCAGGGGGAAACCCTGTCGATTGTTGATTTAGCTCGCGGCAGTGTTTGCTTTATGCAGCAGCAAAAGCAACAGCAGCAGCATCAACAGCAGCAGCAGCAACATCAAATAAATTGAGCAATAAATTATTAGCAACGAGTTGTTATTGCTGGTTGAAAGAACCCTGGTCCCCAGCCCTTATGGAGTTCAATTGAATGCAATTAGTTGCAATAAACGGATTTCTCTATATATTCCCAGCATTATTTATTAACGACTTTTGTCTTGTTTACGCATTCAAGTGTTATTGTAGCCAGTGCTTAATCGTAAGGAAATTGATTTTGATTTTTGATTTTTAATATTGATGTTAGAATTGCTGACTTTTGTTGAGAGAGAGAGAGGAAATCAACAATTGCATTTGCAAACTGCAGCAGAAAAGAACTACTGCAACTGGCAACTGCTGCTGCCTTTGCCTGCATTTCATTTTTCAGGTCACAGCTCTCTGAATGTTCATTAATTTTATCGGGGGGGGCCTTGGGGGGGAGTTTGCCGAAAATCGATGGAATTACAAAAGAAATGAAATCGTTGTTGCAATTGTCAAACTCCATCAGTAGTAGAAGCAAACTTTGAAGCTGCATTGCCTGGGGTCCTACTGTTTTCCTTTTCTTTTTTTTTTTTTTTAGAAGAAGAAAACATAGAAATTGCATTTTCCATACCACTCACTGCCTTCTTTTGGAATTTCCTCTGCTAGAGAACTTCTTCTCCTCCTTTTTTGGATATTATTTGTTGTCCTGGAGAGCCTACTATATGTTGGCTTCCCTAGAACTACTTGGAGAGTATCTATAGACGAACAAAGTTAATAAACATTAATTAATGTCTTGACCATTAATTTGTAGATTGTGCTTGTTGGCACGTGCTTCTCCCTCAGGCCATTTATCTTCCAAAAAGAGGAACTAACACTTGATCATTATTATTAGTAATTATGAAATGATTATAGAAGGGTGTATACTTGAATAATACAACTATTAAATATATCTTTCTATATTTTAAAATATTAAAAAGAGTATTTATCTTGCAATATTTTAGAAAATTCAAAACTATTAAATAACTTTCAACATATATTAAAATATTCCACAGATTAAATATCCTTTCAATAAGTTAAATATAAACCCCATAAAAACCCCTTAAAAATCCCCATAAAAATCCCCATAAAAACCCATAGTTTAAGGGGTGAAGCTTTCCCCAGATACAACTTGAACAACAATCAAACAACAACACGATATTATGTGGGCCCCGGCAGTTGGCGAAAATGTCAGCAAGTCAGCAAACAATAAATACGGTCGACTCAAGTCGAGGGAAATATGAAAAATCTACCTATTTTTCCACCCCACAACATCCTACAATGGGTTCTTGGGAGCTCTCTATTCATTCCCTAGTCTGCGACCCTGTTTCGAAAACCGACCGACCGACCCAACGACTGCCTTTTGTGTTAATAAACAAATAATCTACTTAAGTCCAATAATAAGACGAGAAAGCAAACGGAACCAACGACAAATTCATAAAAAGGCACTGTGTTGTAGCCGGAGAGAACATAAATATATTATTTCCACTCAATTTATTCGCACGGACCCGGAGACATCGTCGGCAGCGGCATAAATATGCTGAGAGAGATGTAGGGATATCGCTCCAAGGGGGTTATCGTGGGGAGGAAGCCTTTGGCAACAATCACCTTACCATTGTGCTCTGATTGATCGGATTGCTTTGGGTCCCCACTTGGCCGTCGAGTTGCGTTAATGCCACTTTAATTGACGCTCATTAGGTAACAGCAGCGGCAACACCAGCTCGGTCCGCCTCTAATCAACGCTGCAAACGGTCGCTTTTACACGGCGAAAAAAACAAATGAACAGAGAAGAAAAAACATTAGTCCTCTGTCCTCCTCCTCCCGCTATCATTAGGGCGCCGAAATGTAGGCAATGCTTTTTGCGTACAAAGTCCTGGGCCTACTTTCAGCAGGAGGAATATTGGAGGAAGTACAACAAAAAAATTGCATTTATGGCACTTGTGGTTATTCGATCGAGTTGAAATTTTGTATTATGAGGGTCTAAGTTCGCTCCCTTTTCATAGTAATATCTATGATATTTCTTTCTGTGTAATATCCCTTTTCAATGGCCACGCAACATGCTCCATGTTCGCGGCAACTCTTGTCATGTAACTCAGTATTGTAGCACCGCCCGCTGTTCAACTCTGGTTCTAATTAGGCGCGCCTCAAATAGTAATCCTCCGCGATATCGATTCCAATTTGAATTTTCAGGCTGGCCACTCGGAAACTTTTGATGCTGCGGCACTTGGAGATATTTATTGAGAAAACCATGGTATTAAAAAGTATAATTGTTTTTAGTTGTATATCAAAAACATCGATATGTTATCGAAACACGTTAATCTTCTAGATGTACGTGTATCGATAAAATTATCGTATTAAAAAGTTATTAAAACAAGTCAAGGCTTAACTTTAAAATAAGTAAAAACTTATTGACGATATTTTTCCAGAAATCAGTGTGCTTTACATTTTTTGTAACATCTTGATATGTACGTATTTTTGCGACTTTTGAAAATTAATCAGCTTTCAACAATCGCTTTTTGTACACGAAAAAAATAATCGCTTTCATTTCGTTTCGTTTTCTCTGTTTTCATTTTTATACCCTTGCAGGGTATTATAATTTCAGTCAGAAGTTTGCAACGCAGTGAAGGAGACGTTTCCGACCCTATAAAGTATATATATTCTTGATCAGCATCAACAGGGGAATCTTTCTAAATATGCCAGGAAGAAATAGATTTTTTGGCCATTTTTGCAAAATTTTATAAGGGGTTACATCATTAAAATTTTTGATTTTGATAAAAAATTGAATTTTCAAAATTTTTAAATGAAGTATGCAGTATGAAGTATTAACTGTAGAAAACCTTGCACAGAACAGTTTTCCGATTTAAAATTAATGTTCTTTTGGCCGAGTTATGATATTTTTAATTTTAAAAAAATCAAGAAGTTTTTTAATATAAAAAATCCGATTTTATAATACAAAATAATATTTTTCTAAGTCAAGGAATCATTTCCGACCCCATAAACCATATATATTCTTGATCAGCATCAACAGGGGAATCTTTCTAGATTTGCCAGGAAGAAATCGATTTTTTGGCCATTTTTGCGAAATTTGATAAGGGGTTACATCATTAAAATAAGCAAAAATGGCCAAAAATTTTGATTTTGTAAAGTTTTAAATTTGGTATGCAGTTTTTTTAAATTAATAAAAACTAACACAAAACTGCTTTCCGAATCGAAATTAATGCATTTTTGGCTTAGTTATGATATATTTTAATTGTTACCTGCAAGGGTATACAAACTTTGGCTGGCCAAAGTTAGCTTTCTTTCTTGTTTTTTTTTTTAATATAGGTAAAGGCAGTAAATTTAAAATTGGGCTGCATCACGTTACACATTTCGAATGTCGTACACTTTTCGCTTCTTTTTTTTTCGCCGAACATTACCTTGTGATTTATGCCGTCGATTTTAACCGTCACTGGCTTCCTACTTATCGAAAATGCATGCGTGATAAGCGGCTTTGTCTTTTATCAGGCGATTTCAATATTATCAGTAGGAGGGAAGAGAGGAGAGGGAGGCGGCGGGGCTGGAGAAGAGTAAGAGGAAATGGCTCACAGCCCACGCACCAATTTTATTTTTAGACTTTTGTGGTACTTAGATAAGGCCGGACGGTGGGGGGGAAAGGGGATCACATTTTGGGGCATTTTATGGACTCTGATTTATTATGGCATTGCATTGACGCTTAAAATGGTTTTATTTTTTCCACCCCCAACCACACACTACAACAGTTCCAATTTATCAGATCATCAAAATATGGGAAGGGAAACCAATAAGGTTAATTTGAAATATATATAAAGCTGATGTAGTCATTAGCTTCTTGATGGAAATGTATTTTTTTAAATAAATGAAATAATAAATATAAAAAATATATTTTACATATATATACATGGTTAAAATTGGCACAAAATTAAATTAAAAAACCTTAAAATTAGTATTTAGATTTATTAACCTTTAAAAAGGAAAAAAAAATATTCGATTTGTTAAATGTTAATATAATATATAATAAAATAAGTAATATAATAATATAAAAATATTAAAAATCTTTAGATTTTTGAAATATATTTATAAATAAATTTTTATTTATTATTTTTATTACTTTTTTAATGTATTTATTTAAATTCTAACAAAAAAAAAAACTTTCCGAATTGAATTGAATGGATTTTTGGCTTAGTTATAGATTTTTTAAATATTTATTTTTATTTAAATACATAAATATTTGTATATTTAAATATTCTCTTCAATATTCCCCTTTTTCAAATCAATGAAAAACCTGGTCAAAGAGTGGTCAATAGTTGACTTGATTAGTAGTACTTGGTTGATACTATTTAGTCCAAATCATGATGCGGTTTGTGTTAATTCGCGCTAATAAACAGGCTTTGGTTATTGTTTTATTGGCATTTAAATAAGCATAAATTATAGTCCGAGTTTCTAAACAGTTTTATGGCACAGTTTAGCTTGTTAAAACTAATCTTTCGTGTTTTTTTTTTTGTTTTTTTTTTTTGCGAGTGTTGCCAAGTTGGCAACCCTTTTTGGCCCAGGAAGCATGTACATGTACACGATGCTTTTAAAGACTTTGCGAGAGAAGACCTGCTGTAGTGTGTGTGTTTGCTGCGTGTTCATCTTGTTGCTCTTGTCATTTGCTTATTGTCAGTCAGCTCCCCTGACAGCGGGGATGTCCCCGCGTTACCCACTTGGCCATGTGAGCAATAATGTACAGTTAGGAGCGTTTTGTCAGTCAACGCAGCAGCAGCAGCATCAGGAGTGGCAGCATCAGCATAAGGAACACTCTCGGTGGGGATGAATGGGTGGTTTTTTTGGACGAGGAGCACCAGCACGACGAGGAGGTTGCTCTCCGGCAAGTGCGCTTGACATCTCCAGCGGAGAGGGTTAAAAGATGAAAGCAAAACAACGAAACGAGCGCACAAAAACTGCACACACATAGTGCTGAGGGATCCAAGACATCAGCACAAAATGGTAACAGAAACGGAAACAGAAACTGAAAACTGAAAACTGTAACTGAAACAGAAACAGCAACGGAACATAAACATAAACAGGAGGAGCAGCAAGCGGCAAACAGGACAACGTGGAAAATACGGGGACGCAAAAAAAAAAACAACTGACAAATGTCAACAAAGTTGATTTATTTGCGTTTACATTTATTTATGATATGCAACATTTTTCAAAATGCAATTTCTGTGTTGCCCACGACAACGGCAGCTTCTGAGGATGAGTAGGTGTCCTCCGACTCCGCCTGCACAGCACTCATACTCATACTCCTCAGTCATATTCCTCCCCTCCCCTCCCCATCCACTTGTCTGCCTTGCCAAGTGTTGGTACAACTCTTTTCCTGGCATTTCTCGTCGTCGTCGCTCCTTGACCCAAGTCCCACATCCACGTCGTAACATATAACATCCAAGAACATTAGCAGACAAGCACACCGAGGCACGAGGAAGGAGCACCCAGGCACTGAGGCAGCCAAGCATTCCGGCATTCCAGCATCCCCAACCCAGCAGGGATGGGCGGCTGCCAGCAGACCAAGCAAGGGAGCGAGCATCCTCCCATCACGAAAACAAAACAGCTTGCTGTGAGTGAAGCCATGTGAGCCGGCCACGTTTTTCGTTAAATTTAAAGCAGTCTCCCCAGTCCGTCCAGTCCACACAAAAACCCGCACCCGGGACTAGAGTATACCCCAGAGCTCCAGCTGCTCCATCATTAAGCACTATCTCGTGGCTGTGCAGAATAATTTGGACACGAGAACGGACTTAATCGAGCGAATAATACAAAAATATAAAGCATAAGTGGCCACTGGAAAGTATTTTCACCAAAGGAAAAAATATCCAATTATGGCATGTCCTCCTCCTAGGTAATCAATGGTTTTACCCAGAAATGCAGAAATTCCCCATCTTATTAAATTTCCTAAGATTGAAACTAAAAACTCACTGCAGCTCTGGGATTAAGGTGTCACTAGGGTTGTTGTCCCTATACCAGGATCCCTTTAAATAATTTCGGTTTATGTGGATAATTTCCAACACAAAAACACAAGCAAACAAAATAAAAAAGTATGGATAATGTGGCCAGGAGGGTAATGTTGTGTTGTTTGTCCTGCCATTGCAGTTATATCAGCATCCTGGCTGAAGTTTGGCATAAGCTACGCGTGCCAGCAACAACAACTGCACCCACTATCAGACCCAGTTCCCTGTCCCAGTTGCAGTTTCAGTCCTGGGTTTCCTGGGTTATATGTATATACAAGTATATCCTCCATATCATTTCATATCCATTGACATAGAAACGTGTGTTTTATGTGTGTATATGCGCGCTTGTTTATGAAACATTTTGGCAAAATGCCACTATAATTATATATTGGGCTATATGTGTATATGGAGTCTGAGTCTCTGGGTCTGTCTGGTTGTGTGTTTTATGTTACAAGTGCTGCTGCCGCCTGACAACAACAGAGTCAGCCGCAACCACAGCAACAACAATTGCAACAACAATTTACAACAAAAATGTACAACAACAATTTACAACAAAAATTTACAACAACAAATACAACAACATCTCCAACAGCACCTATAACAACACGTACAGCCACATCTACAACAAAATATACTACTACAACTACAACAACAACAACTACAACAACATACTACAACAACAATTACAACAACAACACTTACAACAACATTAACAACACGAACATCAAACAAACAACACAATAGCGCTTGCCATCACATTGTTCTTGTTGCTGCTGCTTAGCGCTTTGCATGGCACGGCAAATAAATCAAATTGCTTTTTAAATGGAATGGCAAAAAGCGGGATAAAGCCAAACGAAAACTGAACTAAGCGAAAACGCTTTTCCCCCCTCTCTCATCCCCTCTACAATCCCTATTCCACTTTTCCCTCTATCCACCGGTAACAACAACTTGCAGCAATCAAAAATCACTGCCAGAGAGTGTCCACTAGATGAGCTTAAAGGGATCAGAGGGGTAAGGAAGGAACAATAAAAATTAGTAACGAAGCTATTTTAAATTAAATAATTCCATGAACATTGTTTTTATTAATTTTAATATATTAAAATTTAGCAGTTTTTTAATGCAGAAAAAAGCAAATTATATTATTTTTTGACTGACTATTCAAATTATATTAACATTTTTTTTAATAACTTTTAATTTAAAAATTTAATATATAAAATATTAAAAAATTAAAAGAGCAAAACATTAGGTGTTTGAAAAAATTGCATCGCTATAAGTTTTTAATTGAAACAAATGCTTTAGATAAGCTCAAACTTTTTTTGTTTTATGATGTTCAAGCCATTTTATTTATTCATTTTGGGTTTTTTTGTTTATTGTGTTTTCTGGTTTTTACACCTTTGCAGGGTATTGTAATTTCAGTCAGAACCTTTCAAAGTAGTGACGAAATTTTTAAAAATAAATCAGAAAATTTAAATAGTGCCAGCAAACCAAATACTTATAATTATATAAATGCATAAATAAATAAATAACTAAATAAAAAAAATTAAAAATTAAAATAATAATAAAAAAAAACATCTATAGCTTGACACTATAATTCGCAACTGGTTCTAGCATCTTCCAAATAAATTTTTTGGCTTAGTTGTGATAAATTTGAGATTGCAAACTGCAAGGATATACAAACTTCGGTTAACCAAAGTTAGGTTCCTTTTTGTTTTTAACTAACTGTTGGCAGCCGTGATTCGAAATTTGAACATTTGGTCACCGCATCCTCCTGCCACGAGCCTTTATCCAAAGTTAATGACCTATTCCCTTGGGCTGGGCTCTTCTGCGGTGTCCATCTGCCATGCAGTTTAGACATCAGCCATGCGAGACGCCTCCACTTCCACTTCCACTTCCTCATCCACATATTCAGAGCTACACCCACTTCCACTGGCATTTCCATGGCCAACTGAAGTGACAAGTGGCCCAGGATTTGGACAGTGGGCTGCTGGTGCTGCTTCCTGTCTTGGCAGGGCATTCCTTTGGGCACAATGGGGGTGAATATAAACACTGATATAGAAGGAATGATATATATAAAAAGAGGACAAGGATCTCTCTCTTCATCTAATCCATAACTCAAAGAAAACTACCTACCTAAAACCTCAATTAAATGCTACTAAATACCCAATCATAGTCACAATTCCAATTTATTAGATAAATAATAATGTACAAAACTTCTCTGACTGATTATCTTGCGTTAAAACGCTGAGAATTTGCTTATTCTCTCACACATTTAATGCTATCGATGCTATCGCGAAAAGTTCAGCCCCAGGAGACAGACTGTAGAAGATATAATACTTGCGATAAGTATCGCTTTATTAGCACACAAACTGCCTGCATACGCCATCAACAACAATTTCCATGTCCTATATTTATGCTAATTTGGAGCAACAAGTCTGGTAGTTTACTTCCTTCGCTTCTTGCTTCCCTCACCAAATTGAATTATATTTGGTGATAATTTTGGCCTACAGCAGGATACTTATTACCTGTCGTTATCACACCTGAGAGTAGCTTTGCCTTGATTTTATGAAATTAACCCAGCCGCATAAAACCCAAAATTTAGCTAAACCTGGAAAATTACAAAATTGCAAAAAGAAGGAGAGAGAGAGAGGCCTAAGAAGTCACACACACCCACAACCCTTTGAGTTATTATTGCCGCCCATCAAGCATTGTTATCCTTCCTTCCTCTTTACGATATACGACGGATATAAGAAGGAAGGCAACCCACCCCATTCTGAGGGCAGTCCAGAAACCGCACACAATCTCAGAAGGGGGGCATCTCCGTTGTGTAAACCACACCTCGGGCATTCCGCCTGCCAAGACGAGAAGTTTAATTGCCCACAAAAACGCAGCAACTATAAAAATTATACTGCCATAGACGTAAGTGTGGGTACGATGCGATTTACACTAATTTACTTTCGTTTATTAATTGGAACGTTATGTGGTTACCCCTAAAGTTGTCGACCACTCCAGCAACTCCAGCTCCTCCATCTCTTTTTGGGGGCTCCCAGGTACGTACATACATAGCTCACTTGGGAGCCTCGCACGCAATTCAAATGGGGCGACTCCTTTTACTCACTTGATTAAATCGCAAAAAAAAATATATATATATATATATAAAAAATCTGGCGAGAAAAAATCCATAGCTGGCCTTGCTGACGACGGGCGCCACAAAACGTTACATAAAGCACGGCGAAGCGTCATTAAGGCCCCAAGTCAAAGATTGTAATCTATCCTGTGTGTGTATGTGTGGGTATAAACACTCCCCCCAACTTGTAGAGGAAGTTAAAAGAACTCGGTTTTAGTTTTCGATCCATGGCACAGGAACTAAAGGCAAACTTATCCAGTTCACACGGGCCTTACCTTACTCGAAGGAGTATTAGAACCAAGAAAAGAGATTACCTAAACACGTAGTCCTATATTTGTTTAAGCCATAACGGGAGGAAATTTAAGCAGTTTGTAAACGTGTCTATATCTGAGGGCATACACTTTTATAAGTCTTCTATAAGCTTGGCAAAGATTTAAGTTGATTTTCCATCTTAAATAAGAAACTTTAAGACTATTTTCTAGGTATTTAAAAGGAGACCAAATGTTATAAAAACAAAAAATACAGATTTTTAACTTGTTAACCAACGATTAACATTAATTTCTGAAGAAATCCTTTTTAAGTTTAATTTTTTTCTATAAACATGTTTTTAATATTTTATTTCCTATGTCTATGGATATTTTAACAGAACTATCAAGCCTTAGATAAGCTTAATATACACAGATTTGTTGATATAAAATACTAGGTAACACAATTTAAATTCTATTTTTGGTGCTACTTTTAAAAACTTCAAAAAAGAAAAACTTCAAATCTAAAAAACTGTAAAACTATAAAACTATAAACAAGTTTTCGTGTTAATTAACGTTTCCATTTCATTTTACCCCACAGTATATGCTCTATTGGTCCCCTAAGCGTAGTTACTCCGCTGAAAAGGGTATTTCTAGTTTCTCCTTTCTTGTTAAATAACTAATTGTAAGTTAGTTTTCCTGTTTATCATGATACAACGAGAACAAGCGAACGAACACAAGAAATATCTCTAGCTAAGAACATACTTAAACCCACTCACTCTCTCTCTGTGTCTCGGAAATCAGAACATTTATGTTGTTGCTAAGTGCTCCGAAAGAATTAATTTCCTTGTTTGCAGATTTAAGTCCGCGCCAACTTTCCGAAAAGTTTTCTTTTTTTTGCGCAACTGGAAATTGGAACAGGCCGTTGCTCTGGCGGGTGGGCGGTACAAAAGGGGCGCGTCTCTGGGCATGGCACTGCGTATAATATTTTGTGTGAGGACCTCGCCTCGCACAACCCCAAAGTCGTTTGGTTTTCACCTCGAAATCTATTTATAAATAACAGCAGAACAACGGCAGAGAACAATAACCGCACACACACAGAGGCAGAGGCAGAGGCAGGCTCTAGTGTAATAACCATTTAGCAGGAATTTCTAGCCGCTGAAAAGTGGTGCCGAGGCATGCCAAAAACCTAAAACTAAAAACCAACATGAAAATCCCCATTAAATTTTGTACATTTTTCACAATTTTCAGGATATTTTAACAAAAGGTGGGGAATTTCTAAAAAGTTAATTAACGCACGTTTCTAAATCAATTTTGTTAAAAGGGTAATTACAATGCTTCAACTAAAGGTTTCAATTATAAAAGAGGGTTTTAGAGGTATCACAATAGAAAAGTTAAGTGAAAAATTGCTTCGATTTTGGCATTTATTATAGGCAGTTAAATTTCATATTGATAGCTTATATTTATTTAATTTATATTTATATAATTTTTATTTATAATTTATATTTTTATTATTAAGAGTATTATAATTTTAGTCAGCTTACAAATCAGGGAAGGAGTCATTTCTGACACTATAAATGATATATATTCTTTATCAGCATCAACAGCCGAATTAATCTAGACATGTCTGGAAAAAAAAAATCATTTATTAAATTTTTTCAAAATTTCATAAAGGGTTACATCGTTAAAATTATCAAAAATTAAAAAAAAAAAAAGTATAAAAAATGTTTTTTTTTTTTATTTTAAGTAAAGTATGCAGATCTATTAACCTTATACAAACTAACACAGTACAGCGTTCCGAATTAAATTTAATGCCCTTTTGGCCGAGTTGGGATATTTTTAAATGTGTTCTTCTAATAAAATAATTTAATATAATTATAAAAACAATTTTTAAATAAAAAACCTTATTTTATTATATAAAATAATATTTCTCCTGGGTGAAGAAGTCATTTCCAAACCTATAAACCATATATATTCTTGATCAACGGGGTTAAAAAATTCTAAAACTATAATATATATATACCATATAAACTTATAAAATAATTTTCACCAATTTTCCAATTTTTCCCA
>VNKB01012884.1:0-15849 GCA_008042735.1 Drosophila leontia | reverse complement strand
TAAAATACCTGTGCAGATTACACGATTTATAAAGAGCTTTTGCCTTCGCAGGTAGTTTTGCTTGTGGAAATTGTTCAAAGAACAAACCAAACTTTATAAATACAATGTTTTTTTCCTTCTTTTTAGATTTTTATTCTTGATTTTTATTCAATTTATTTGTTTCTTTACGTTTATTGTTTATTTGTTTTTCTTCAAGTTAATTTTCCTTTCATTTTTAACTGAATAACCTTTAAAAATGTGTTTTTTATACAATCACAAAATGTTTTTTTGGTTATTCTTTATTTTTTATGTTTTGTTCTATCAGATAATGTAGAACAATTTAATTATTATTGTTTTAAAAGCGTAGCTTAATCTTCAGATAATATTATTAAAATAAAGAAACAAATAATTGATGATTTTATACAGCTTAAATTTTTACCAAATTCGCGGGAAACCATATAATATAATTTATTGAAGCTGTTGATAGTCCTTAATTTTCATAAAATAATAATAAATTTAAAGCTAAAAAGTCTCATAATTTTTAATAAATAAAACCCTTATCAATTTCTTGGAAAATAAAAATATATTAATCACTTGAATTCTTTTCCAATTATAATATTTATCTTAGATGGTCTGAATTACGAATATTTATTATTACACATTCTCGCCTGAAGCCAGATAAGCGTTCAGCTTTCTGCAGCAGTTCTTTGTCTTTAAGCTGTTTTACAATATATACAATATATATACCATGAATAATGCAGTTAACCCATTAAAAAATAACAAAAAAAAAAAAGTAGAGCTAGCCTTGTCACATTATATTTAATAACAAATAAGTGTTCTTAGCCCCCACCTTGTGGTTCTCTTAAAATATGTCAATCCAGAACTCGTAGAGAAACCCCGACAAAAATTCCACAACCAGCTTATCTCGCATAATTGCTGCGATGAGCCACGCCCTGAAAAATAAATGCGCCTCTATTAATTGCCGGCACCCAATTTGCATTTTGCTTGAACAAGATTTTCACGAGCTTTCTCTTCCACTCTCGCTCCAGGGGCAACATCATCACCATCACCATCTTCGCTGGCCGAGAACGTGATCGCCTTCAGGCCGAGATCGAAGTGAGCCAGCGCCGTCATGGCGATGTCACCTGTCTTGGATGCGGCAGCCATTGCCGCTTGCCGTGATCTCAATGGGAATAAGACGGCGGCAGGCACACGAACGCGCTCTGGAGCCTCATCGGCTACGAATTCGCCGCGTAAATCGAAAAAGACTATAATTAATTGGCTGGTGAACAGCAGTGGCAACAGCAGTGCTGATAGTGAAAACAATAATCCCAAAGCAAATACCAATCTGAATCCGAATCCAAATCCGAATCCAAATCCAAGCGCGAATCAAAATTGCAGCTGTGAATCGCGCGCTTTTCGCGATTTCCGCGGTGTGCAAACTCTGCGTTTGCTGTGGAGCAAGCGCATCAAGAGTGCCAGCGAGGAAGCCTCCGGTCCCGGCACCCACTCCTACTACCACTCCAACGCCTCCTCCTCGCTGGGCACCTTGAAGAAGCTGAACAAGAGCGTCAGCTGTCTGGTGAACGCCTTCAACAACTCAAGGGATTGTGGAACACCGGAAAAATCGTTGGCCAAACGCGCCGCCAGCTTGCATAATCTTCAGGAAGCAAACACCAGAAATCTTCAGCTGCAAAGGGAAAAGGATAATTTCTACAAGTACAAGAACGCCGAGCAGGCCAGGATGCGGGCCAAAATGAGGAGCGAACACAGTGAGGCCAGTGAAAAACGTTTAAAAAGTGACGACAGCACCAGCTCCTCACCTGCCATGGCAGTCTTATCAGCTGCAGATAAGGTGGAACCAGAGGTGGAGGCGGTGGCAGCGGAGAATGAAGAGGAGGAGGAGGAGCAGGTCGAACTGCGGGCCAAGCAAGAGCGTAATAGCGGCGAGCATTTCAGTCTCAGCGCGGCGAGCGCCCTTAACGGCGGCGGCGGCAGTAGCGATTCTGTGAACACCGCCCACTCTCGCGCCTCCCCCTCAATCTCCTCAAGCGCCACAGCGACGTCATCGGGCACAGGCCGTTCCGGGGGTCGTCGCAAATATAGCTTTAAAACGCACGCCGGCAAGTCATATCTCCAGCACCATCACTCATCGCGACGGATTAGCAGCATGGAGTTGACGCACAGCTCCAGCTCTGGCGGCGGCGGCGGCGGCATCAGTCTGGTGGCCAAGCTGACGCAGCAGTTCAACGAGATCATCCAGAAGGATGCCCGACTCCTGGAACAGGTCAAGCGGAACAATGGCGTGTGGCTGTCACGCGGCACTCATGTCTACAAGATTGTGGAAAAGCAGCCCGCCGCCGAGTCCAGCGAGGAGGGTAGCCGCATCTCCATGGTTCAGCGAAATATCAAAAAGTTTGAAAAGCTGGAGAAGCCCAGTGTACCGCTAAAGAGCGAGCAGTTAATGCGGAAACACCAAGAACTGATGGCTAGTGGTGGCAGTGCCAAAGGAAGCACACTTTCGCGGGGTCCTCGGACCAAGAGGAATCTCAAGCTGCCGGCGGGTAGTCCAGGTATTCCTGAACTGGCAGTGGTCAGTGAGGAGGTCAAGACCCCCAAGGAACCAGCTAAGCAACCAAAGTTAAGCCCCACAGAACCACTGCCGGATGAGCATCAAGAAGCTAATGTTGAGAAGCTGCGAGATGAGCTGAACTTTGTTGCGGGCGAGGCAGAAGAGGAGGAGGATCAGCGTCAGAAGCAAAGGAAGCACAAGTATGCCACGATCTATGAGAAACTACGGTTTACCTTTGCCAAGGGCAAGAAGTCAGCTAGTCCCTCACCCACGAAAGGAAGATCAAAGGAGGAGGTGTCCCTGGAGGAGGAAGATGTTTCTAAAGAGGAAGCTGTCAAGGAGGAACTTCCCAAGGAAAGATCACTCAAAGAAGAAGCTCCCAGAGAAACAGAGCTAAGGTTAAAAATACCCAAGGAAGAGGTTTCCAAAAACGAAGAAATTCCCAAGAAAGAACCTCCCAAAGAGCCCACTCCCTGTAACCTTGCGGATCCCTCACCTGTTCTTCCCCTGCCCCCCTGCATTGATGCCGATTCCAAAATCCTGGACGCCCTCGAAGCTGTGGATGATAAACTCAAGGTTCTCAATCCCCCAAGTGATGTGTCCGCCCAGGATGGCGAACTTCTACTAGGAGCCAACAATGACTTCGAGCAACGCATCCTGCCCAACAACTCCTTCGTCTATCAGGCGGCCAACAAGCAAATCTCCAACAATCAGATCCTGCTCAACCAGGCGGTGAATGTCACCCTGGTCAATGCCATCGAGGGCGAGCAGATGATCATGGAGCAGAAGCAGCTGATGAAAGACAAGGCAGCGGGCTTCAAGGGGGAGCAGAAGAAGGAGGAGCTGCCGGAGCCCGAATCCATCTACGAACCCATCACACCGATTAGCAGTGAAACCAAGACTGAAATCCTGACCTCCAGCCTCTTCAAGATAGTCGCTCAAAAGTCTGAGATTGTGGAGGACATATACCAAACCGTGGAGGAGACAACCAAGACCACTGCCAAGCCCAAGCTGAACATCTGGCTGGAGGGCTACGAGTCTTTTGCCGGCTCCCAGGAGTCATCTCCTCCAGCCTTTGATGGCTACGAGTGCATTGGCCAGGAGGAGATGGTCAGTACGCCCATAATCCTGGGAACTGGCACTTTGGGCCGCAATACCCGCGATGAGCTGCCAGAGCTCCCAAAGCCCATGAGAGTGCTGCCAAAATTAACGACGCCCCTGCGACCCGCTCCTCCCAAACCGGGGGCCAAGGAATCCGAGGAGGATGAGAACATCTACGACACCATCAAGGGCTGCTACGAGTCCATGCACTGCAAGACCTCTTCCTCTTCCTCATCCAGTGGCGGAGCTACCATCACCACAGATGCCATTTCCCTGGGCTCCAATTGCTACGAGAGCATCGCGCATTTCCGCAAGGCTAAGATGGCCACGGGGCAGAACCAAGGATCCGCGGGCAGCTGCATCCAACTCTCGAGCAGTGGCTCTACTCTAACCATCTCCTCGGACCACAAGACCAACAGCCTGTACGAGTCCTCGCTGGCGGCCAACGGTTGCGTGGTCTATGGAAGTGCCAGTGTGGGCTGCCGTTCCTCTGTGGGCAGCAGTGCCGGAAGTCGGGACAGCGGCAAGCCAGGCGATAAGAGATCCTCCATAGCGGGCTCCAGCGACAACAGTGATGCCTGGGTGGACATCTCGGACGGCGAGCATGGACATACGAGGGTGGAGCTGGCCACCGAGGCTCAGTTTATTGTGTGAGTATAATTTTTAGATTTATATTTTAATGGGAAGTTCTAGTTTATGATTAATAAAAGGAAGGAATTTAATTAAAAGTGAAGCTAGGGCGAGGTTTCTGAATGCTGAGTTTATATTTTTCAAACAGATAAGCTATCAATGTAATCTTGTGTTTACTTTTTGCAACACATTTTGTGCGCTTTACAGGCATTTTTAAATTTCTTTTTCATTTCCTTTATACATAGGCCAATTTATAATATATTACAAGTACTGATTGTGTTTTAATAGGGTAAACATTTAATGTATAATATACATATATCAACTCTTAACCCTTGCAATAGTTAACTTTAAATGTTTATTTTTAGAGAAAACTTTGCGGAGGCGTAACCTCTACGAATTAAATTTATATAGTAATCTCTTACATAGCTCAGTTTGAAGTAACATGGAGAAGTTATCGCAATATATATTGTTATTTTCCTGTACGAAACAGCGAAACTGCAATTCCCCTTCAACGCGTTGTATATAAATTCTGCGTATATTGCTTATCAGTTTGTTTGGGTTTCGCCTTATCTAATCGCCCTGGGCCAAGACAAGAACCGCAGGGGTTCCAACCGGTTCAATTACTGTTGGCGTCAATAAATGGTGCAACATCGGTGTATAAATATATATATATATATAAAGTATGTATATATTTAAGCCCATAGCTAAAGGTTGACCCCAAAAACTATACTGAAAGCAGGTCAAGGTGATTAGAGTTGAGCTCTTAACTATTGAGTAATATTAACTGGAGGTTTTTTTCAAAGCAAATAATAATAATTAGTATAGAATAGAGAATTTAAATATATTCTATCTTTTATACAGTAAGAAAGGGTTACTTAGTCACTCTGTTATTTTTCATTTGCATAATCTCATTTACAAAAAAAAAGAGAAACAAAAAACGAGCAGATAAATGCTACTACGACGTCAGAGAAACGAAAACAAAATAAATTTCTGTTTTAAGAGACTACAACTAATATATATTAAAGAATATACATACATATATCAAATCTATAGAAAATTTCTAACTCACACAAACCTTAGCATAATTTCAACAAATTAAGAACCATTTAATAATCATTCCCTTAATTAGTGAAATGTCACGCTCTGCTCTGTTCCATTTCTTTTTCATTAATATTTTGAAGTTGCAACACTCAGCCGGATGGCTGATTGTAGCTCTTCAGAGCGCCAACTCTATTCCCCTACTAATTAGACCACTGACCTACAATTTGCTACGTTATCAGTCGATAAGATTGACTGACTCTGACGGGCCTCTTGAGGGAAACCCTAGAAATTCTGAGAGTCTAGAGGCAATCCAAGCACTCTTGCCAGTCAGCACTCAGCATGGTTGGAGGAACCACATCAGAGGGCTCTTTCCAGTTTGATCGATCGGTTTTGGGGGGAATCATGAAGTACTTAACCGCAACTATTTTAAGTCAATTAAATCAGCCATAAGTAGTGAACGATTTGGTGTAAATATCTTTGCCCTTGGTCACTTTCAGTGTTCGGGAACGGTTTAAGCCGCATCGCACACGCAGCCCAGATTGGTCGAAACGCATCAGAGACAAAAGACTGCAGAAGAAGGCGATAAGCTGCATTGAGGGTGAGTAATATCTATAAATAGAGTATAAATATAAAGAATGAAACAGTAGTTATAGCTATGGATAAACCTAAATAGTTTTAGGAACCTAAGAAAAAGCTTACTATGAAAAAGGCGATTGTATGCTATTATTAGCTTAATATGTATTTTAAGACCGATTTTACAGATTTATAGCTAAATATTATTCATTTTACTTTTTGTATTTATTTAATTTGAATTTTTTTAACATTTTTCAATTATTGTTCGGCTAATTGTACAAAATCGTAGTTTTTTACCTTAGAAGTAAGACATAAAATAATAATTAAGAATATATTAAAATTTTAATACATTTAATGAAGCAACATATAATTTAAAAAATAAGCTTCACAAAATTCCAAACCAAATTCCACACATTACGTATACGCCTTACGTATTTTAGTTCGAAAATATTACGTATACCTTACGTTGTCCAGCTTATAATCCAAAAGTTCGTCTTTATGCGATCGCTTGGTTCATGTCTGCGCTAAGCTTTGCCATCCACAAGTATAACTGTCTGTTGAATGTGGACCCTGTGTCTGTGACTTTGGCGAGCAAAACCCCAATAATTATCAACTGTTTAATTGCTACGAACGCCGCTAGCTATTTTGCCTTTTGATAAATATGCATAAATGGTAGCCGTAGCCCAAAGAAAATGCCAAAAGTGAAGCGGAACCCGTAGTGATTAACAAGGCGAGCAGCTAGCAGAGCGTTTAATTAGCCAGTAACCTTTTTTTTTGTACAAATGAGAGTGAGAGTGAAGTAAGCCCAGCTTACGGAGAGCGGAGAGGTAGTGAGACAGGTTCCACACAATGCCCATAAAGTGGACGCAACGTGCAATTTGCTCATTATTGTTGTTGCCGCAGCAGCATGCTCCCGCTCTCCGTGGGGATCCGTGTGGATCCCACCTCTCATTCGGTAAAACGCGCTCCACTCGAACGGTCCGAAAAACTCGGCGGGCTGTTAAAACAGAATTTGTGTGATAAATGTGAATATCGGTGTGCATAATTAATGATGTTGCTCTAATAATAATCTGTGAAAAATAAACAAAAGAAGGCGAAATGAAATTAAATGAAACAAGAGCATTAACAAAGCTCTCAGAAAACACAGAGAGAGGGAGAGAGATTGAGAGCCAGTGCAGTTTGCAGTTACAAGTTTTTTGTGTGCTTGTTTGTACTTATGTGGAGACGTCACGAACTGAAACCGATGCCGATGATTTTATTGTTGCCCTTCCACCGTCCACACCCAACCCCCCCGCATCCAACCCCCTCTCTGAATTATTGTTGCTTTTGTTTGTGGCGATGACGAAATTGTTTAGCGAAAACGAAAACCAGTCTAGAAACATAAAACGCCAGCCAACAGCTCACAGGGCAACCTTGAAGAAGTCTTAACGAAACACAAAGCAAAACAAGGGAAAAAGCGTACAGATAACCGTTGTACATCCAAAGGAATCGCGCGATTTGCCAATTTACCAATTTACCAATTCGGCGGATGACTTTTGCAAAAATAGTTGTAACTAGCACGAACAAAAAAAAAACTCCCCTCTTCATAATGGGCAACTATTGCAACAAAAGTTTACAGACGATGTGCAATGTGCAGTGCGAGTTCGAGTGCGAATCCGAATTCGAAATCGAGGAAGCATGTTTACAGCGCACACAGGGAAAAAATCAGCACTTGAAAGTTTATATTGAGGAGATATTTTTTCTAATTGATCGTAAAACAAAGAATTTATAGTTGAAAATATAAAAAATAATTCAAGACGCCCTAGTTTCACATGAAGCTTAAGTATTGTTCCATTTTTTAAAACAGATTCCTGTTACCAAGACAAATTTATTCGTAAATTTCATAGGAAAAATCCGTAATCTTTATTTCAACGATTAACAGATCAAAATGTCATAATTTAATAGCGATTCGAGTTAAAATATAATGCTCAACATTATTGAGTTCTAAATATTTGTGCCTAAAAAAACAAAGGCCTGATTCTTATTATTCTTGTGATTAGAAAGAAAACATATATTCAGGTTTCATAATATACATTTTTTTAATTTTCTCAGTGTTACATGTAATCCTACAAAAAAGGCTTTGTGCGAAATATGCGATAGTGTCTCTGAACCAATCCCCTCTCCCAAAAGGAGAGTTCAGCGAACGCAGTTGGCAATTGGAAAATATCTTGTAATTGCTTCATGTTTCACGGGTGAAACCGAGGCTCGCTTAGGCTAAGCCCGCTAAATGGAAATTCTCAGCTTAACTTTTAACTTTTACCCGGGGCACGTTCAACTCTGGCTCGTTACGAATACCGGCTACGAACTTTGCTATGTTATTTATTTTTTTTGTCGTCGCCCGACACGCAACGCCCGCAGCGAAAGTGTCGTGGAAATTCAAGCTTGAGCCCAGAGCGAATCAGACTCTGGTTTGAGGCGATGCAATGAAAATTTATGAGCCCACTTGTCGCATTCAGGAAGAGATAATGCTCGATTTTGGGAAGCTACGGAATGGATGCACATTTTCAATTAGATGACTTGGTAGCTGAACAGGGCAACCTCGAAAATGGAAGCCGCGAAAACGAAAAAATGTTGCAATCAAGATCAATTAGGTGACTAGCAGCCTAACTGTTTGAAGATGTGGCCTATGATGAGGCAGATATATGTATGCTCTAATTACCAAGAAACATACATATGTACCGTATAATTAATTTTAAGGAAAGCTTACAACATTTTCAAAGAAATTGATTATCAATTTTGAATGCACTTCATCTAGATGACTAAGGTATAAATTAAGAAACAAGAAATATTGCCTTAATTACTGCGAAATTATATCATTTGCTTTGTAGTAAACCTTGAATAGTTGCAATTGAAACAGATAAATAATTTATAACAAAATTAGTAATTGGTTGCATGCTGAAAGTTCAAACTCACTTTGGGGTTTTCCGTAATACGTTGTTTTTAATGATTAATTTTCAACAAACTCCCAAAAAACTAACGTACAACATATTTATGAATATATATCATTAACGTACATGTTCTGCAGATAATGAGATATATTAAGAAAACCGTAGATAATAAAATCAATTTACATAAACTTAAAAGCAAATAGTTGCTAAAGGGATTATTATTTTCAAGTTTAACAAAGACATTTGGTTGCTATCAGCTATCAGTCGTTAGCTTGTTTTCTTACGTGACCAAGAGACGATTGAAAGGCAATGACATCGTTTGGCACTTAATAATCTTAACCTTAATGCGTCGTCCGATCAATCAACCGTTGGATGCGATCCGCTGATCAACTGGATTTCTTTCCAACTGTCAGTGCAGCCAGCATTAATTGTTAATTGCCTGCAAAGAAGAAAGAACAGCAGAATCGACCGGCCTTGCACTTGCTGTGCATTCCATTAAACAAAAGAGACCCCGGGATCAGCTTCCTCAGCTTATGTGTAAATGCAATTTGTACACTACACCATTCTGCACACTCGCTGTTTACAAATGTATCCTCCCATTGCTAGACCATAGTGGGTTTCTTTTTCTTGTACCATCTCGCGGTTTCTTTGTTCGCTTCGACGAGGCTATGGTGCGGCTAATGAAATAAACCATTTCCGTATTGGATATGAATGTTCGTTTTGCACGCACCAACAAAGGCCTAAATTCGCAGAGCGAAAGAGAGAATTGAAGCCTGTACGTCAGCAATAACCTGAAACCGGTAACACTGAGCTGGCCGAGATCCCAGCTCCTTGTTTTCCAGCCAGAACCAAACTCCCCAGCGGCCCACGCGCAACAAGTGTCGCCGCCGAAAAAGTATCTTGTTTCGTTCAAGATATGTCACAAAGACCGGGACAGTTGAGGTTGAAATAATAGCAGAGATTTGGGTTTTCTTTTTAAAATAATAATTAAATAAATTAGCACTGAAATGGTCAAAAAATAACAGGTTTCCATCAGGTTAACTTTATAAAAAATTAGCTAAATTTAAATTGATTTTATTTCTTATAAATGCTCTATTAAAATATTATCTTGGAATTATATAACAGCAGTTGATCTTTAAATTCCCGTTCCGCTTTGTCTTTACCAGATGCTATTTACAGCAATTATGGTCTGCATTCTTGAGTGCTATTATTGGGACCGCAACTGTAGATGTATTCATGCCATATTAAACTCATATTCATGCTCGGATCGGGCCTCAGCTTGCAGATCTTGACTCAGTGCCTGGTTTTTATTGGCTCTCTCTCTTCCTCTCTCTGCGGAACCGGTTGGCATTCGCTGCGCTTGCCTGCCTCCTCATCTCCATGATATTACGTATACGTAATATGCGATCAGATACCATTTAGTCCACCAGCACACTCAGCGTTGGAATTTAATGTTCTCTGGGTGGAATTTTCTAAGTTTACACATGGCTTGCTGGCAAAGTGTATGAAAAAATGGCTTAAATTCATTTGAAAATTGCCAAATTCGTTAGTTTTCAGGGCATTTGATGTACGGCACCTGCCACACAGCACAACACATCATGGTGTTTGATTTTCCAGCCGTGTATAGTGACTGTCTGCATTCAACCATGATTCCATTATAATTTGCGCTATTTTGCATGCCCCTGCTTTGGGTGTCTGCTATTATTTTGCTTTATTTTAGCTTAGGTTGGTTTAGTTTAGTATAGCACTCTCGCCGCCTACGGTCTGGTCTGGTCTGGCTGATATACTATACGGCTTATAAGGCCAGCAGCTTTATTGTTGTGACACTCGGAGAGTCGGTTTAATTAGCATATCGGACATAGTGGACAGTGGACAGTGGGCTGAGTATTTCAATCAGAAAAGGGCAGACAATTGCAGCAGCTTTAATTGCTTTCAATTGAGTGATTTTTTCCTAAGAACAGAGTTCAAAATTCCAGAAGAGCAAGCACAACTCCACACTTGAAAGAATAAGCCATACATTTTGGGAAATAAAGTGAATATATTTAAAGAAAAAGTGTAAAGAAAATATATAAAACCATATTAAAGAAATAAATCCCATCAGATTTAAAGCAACATCATTAATTCAACGCCCTCGAAAGAATAGAAATATTGTTATAAAAAGAAAAACCATATAAAGAGAATTAAAAATTACTTTTGTGGAAATTTAAATGAAGAAAAAGATCAAATAAAAAAAAAACTATATTCCTTTTAAGGCAAATCTCTTAAATTGAAAAGAAAATAGTTTATTTTTAGTGCCAGGCCTTTGAGTGAGTCATTGATTGACAGGCGGTTGACCCCTAAAGATGTGACTAGATGTCGTCAATTAATCCCAACAACGACCAGCGCATGAGCTGCTCCAGCAGCCTGAGCAGCAGCGGTCATCCCGCCGATTTGGTAACCCTTCCCCGCCAGCGTCGACCTCGTGCCGCCGGCGAGGTGGCGGTGACCAGCGGTCAGGAAAACTCCAGTTGCGTGTATCTCAATGGGCCCGTGTCCGCCGAACCAGTGCGTCCCGCTCCCGAGCCGATCTACCAAAACGAGGCGGCAGCCATAAGCCAGCGCTGCAGCTATGCCCACCAAAGGGCCCAGCTGCTGACCTCCATGCGGGTGAGCCACGAGGTGTCCCCGGAGGGTAACGAGCATCCCACAAAAGTCATAATGACAGTGAGCACTTTCGTAGGTTCGTTCTGGTAGAAAAACTATTATTTAAAATTAATTTAATTATATACTTAAGGATTAAGATAATAAGTTAGATGTAATACAACTTATAATAATAGATTTTTTAGGGAAGGTTTATGGATTAAGCTCTAACGTTATTTTTAAGCTATTAAAAGTCTTGTTACATCTTATTTGTGTAAATTATTTGCTAATAATCTTTGAAATTGTATATTAAACGAACTAAAAATTTAAGTTTATGTATAAATTAATAATATTATAATAATAATCTTCAAATCTCCTTTAGACGACTCCGATCACTACTACGAGACGCTGTCGCCCCTTGGGAACAAACGCCATTCGACGCAGTTGCTGCGTCCTAACCAGGAAGTGGTTCGAACCAGCGGGATCCGTGCATCGCAGCGCCGCTCTAAGAATCACTCCGCCTCCGCGCATGCCCTGGGCGAGCATGTGGTCATCTCAGATGACTACGACTCCTTCGAGACGGACAGCGATGATCCAGGCGAGGGAGAGCCCGATCAGCAACAGCGAAATGTAAGTATTACTATCTAATGTTCCATATAAATTATTAATTTTAAATATTTAATTTCCGATTCCAGCACAATGACAGCGGTGTGGACATGCGCAACCATCGCCTGCCAAAGCCCCCTCCTGCCCAAAACCAAGTGTACGAGTTCGTCCGCAAGTTCCGGGACTTTATCTCCAGCAAGAAATCGCCAAAGGGCAGCCAGCAAAAGCTGTACGAGAACACGCCGGCGGCCACGCAATTTTACGTGGAGAGTGGCAAGCGGCCAGCGGAGGTAAGGGAGTACGAGAACACAGAGTACGGACCGGAGAGTAATACCACGACCACGACCACGAACCCGCACCAGGAGCAGCCGCCAGTGATGAGGGCCAAGCAGAAGAACGGCAAGAGTCTACGTTCCCGTATCCGCAAGAGCTTGGTTGGATCCAGCTTCGACACCAAGCACCTGGCCTCACTGGCGGAAACACGAAGCACCTTCTATGTGGAGGACCCAGAGGGATTGCTGCCGACCTTACAGTTGCCCTCCCCCGAGATCCATGGCTCTGGGGAACTGGACTCTGGTTTCTGCGAGAAAGCCAGCACGCCCACAGCCGAGTCGCAAAAGTTCTCCACAGTAGCCCGCAAAGCCAAGAAGGAGGCGAAGGCCACCAGGCGTCGCACCACCATAGGACTGCGTCCCCATGATCCACCGCCCCCGCCTCCGCCGCCAATTGGAGGCAGCAAGACGCCCACGGATACGGAGCTGCGAGAGCAGGAGCCTGGACAGACCACCTCCTGGTATGCCGAGTGTGGGGTCTTCAAGCAGGCCAGTAATTCGATCAATTCTCCTCGGGGCGACGAGCCAGTCACGCCCACACCCAGTGCCGGAGGCATAAGCTCCTGGTACGCGGAGTCGGGTCTCTACCAGACCAGTGGCATATCCGTCGCCAGCTCCAGCGGCAGCTCCGGCGTCTCCACAGGCAACGAGGCGGGTCTGGGCGACGAGCTGAACTCGGAGCCGCACAGCCTGTTCTCCAACGAGCCCCTCTATCAGATGTACAGCGCCGCCAAGCTGGAGGTGAGTCCTTAAACCTTTAAGAAAGAATCCATTAAAATTCATGAATCCACTTTCAGTCCATTACACGTGACCTGGAGGCGCATGAGGGCTCTGCGGATGGCTATGAGGAGATTGGCCAGCATGCCAAGCAGAAGTCAGAGCCGCTGGCAAAGCCGCGACCCACCGCCTTGCAGCTGGTGGAGCCCAAGAACGGCCCTTCACGAACTCTGTGGAGCGAGATCCCCGAGGTCATTCAATCCTGCATTCTGCGTGAGTATTTATTTTTTATATTTTATTATAATAATTACTAAAAATAATAACATTACAGCCACCTTAACCAGCCGGGAGCGCAGCCTGCAGGAGGCCAAGTTCGAGATCATCACCTCGGAGGCCAGTTACCTAAAATCACTAAACCTGCTGCGCCGCCACTTTATGAACCACAGCGCCTTCGTGGACACTTCCGTGCTGAGTGGGCGGGATCGGAAGGCGCTCTTCTCCTACATTGTGCCCGTGCACGAGTGTTCGGAGCGGCTGCTCACCGAGCTGGAGGCCTGCTGGCAGGACAACATTATGCTCCTGGGGCTGAGCCGCTGCATCTACGAGATCGCCGAGCGGCATTTTCACGTCTACGTGGCCTTCTGCGAGCATCAGGGAAGGATGGATAGGACGTTGCGTCGCCTGAAGGAGTCCAAGGAGTCGAGTGCCTTCCAGCAGCACTTGGAGCGGCTGGAGCAGAGTCCCAGCTGTTGCGGCCTCAATCTGCACTCGTTCCTGATGCTGCCCATGCAGCGTATTACCCGGCTGCCGCTCCTCATCGATGCGGTGTTCAGCAAGGAGTCGCCGCTGAACCGCGAGGAGTACGAAAGCTGGAAGCTGACGCTGGCCCTGGTCCAGAAAATTGTGGCACAGTGCAATGAGGCGGCCAATCGCTGGGAGCAGGCCTACGAGCTGGAGAGGATCGCCCGCCAGCTGGAGTTCCCTTCGCACATCCGTGCTCTTGCCATTGCGCCCATGGGTGTGCCGCGAGCGGGCGCCAAGCCACGCTTCCTGGTCAAGCGGGGTGAACTCACCCATTTGATTTGGCGCGGTGAGGACGCCAAGCTGACCTTTGGCAAGCGCCTGACCAAGGCTAGTATCTACGCCTTCCTCTTCTCGGACCTGCTGGTGCTCTGCAAGCGGCGTGGCGAGTCATACTTCACTGTCTTTGACTATTGCCCGCGAAGCATGCTGACCCTGGCCGCTGGCGACACGCTGCCCCAGCTGCCCACTAAGGACCTCAAGGATCAGGCCGGCAAGAACCTCATTCTGATGACGCTGCTGGAGAACTGCGAACGCAAGACTGTAGAGCTGGTATGTTTAACTCTTGACCTTTCCTTGAATGGAAACTAATCCCTATCCTCCTTAGGTGCTGTCCTGCCCTTCGGTGTCCGACCAGCAGCGCTGGCTGCAGGCCATGCGACCGCCCGAGGCGGAGACGCCCGGCGAGAAGCTCTACGAATCCTGGGACTGTCCCCAGGTGGTGGCCAAGCACAGCTACGAGTCCGACGAGCCGGATGTCCTTCAGCTGGAGCTGGGCGATGTCGTCAACGTTTCCCGCAAGCTGCCCGATGGTAAGAGATGCCTTTCTAAATATCCAAAACAATCTCTTAATCTTTCTTGATTCCTTGCAGGCTGGTACCAGGGTGAAAGGATTCGTGATGGCGCCGTCGGCTGGTTCCCAGGAAGCTACACCGAGGAGCTGAACTCGGCGCACGTCCGCGCCCGCAACCTTAAGCAGCGGCACCGCCTGCTCACCTTCACGGCCACTTATCTGGAGGCGCAGAAGAGCAAGTGACCTGGCCAGAGGCCAAGGACCAGTCTTGAGCTGAGCAGGCGAGCAACGCCAACCATATATAGTCCGCAAACCAACTCTAAGTGAACTACCATATACCATTATATATATATATATACACTTTAGGAAATGTGATAATTATTTAATTCGATGTCGAAGCTGATGAATCTTAACAATTTCTTCCCCTAGCGACTAAGCCATAGCGAGTAGTTGTATTTATGTATAATTGTGTGTTGATACGTAAGTGAATTCTCGATAAACAAATAAAAATGAATGAAATAAAAGAACACCAAGTGTGGAAATATTATTAAAATATTTTGACTATAATGTTTTATTTAAGGTTCTAAGAGTTCAGTTGACAGGATAAAGCGCAGTGAACCGAAAGCATTGTAAGTCAGTGGAAAAGTAATTATGAAAGCAAATACTTTATTTGATAATAATTTAAACAAGAAAGAAAGCTAACTTTGGCCAGCCAAAGTTTGTATACCCTTGCAGGTAACAATTAAAATATATCATAACTAAGCCAAAAAGGCATTAATTTTGATTCGGAAAGCAGTTTTGTGTTAGTTTTGATTAATTTAAAAAAAACTTTAAAATTTTAAGAAATCAAAATTTTTGGCCATTTTTGCTAATTTTAATGATGTAACCCCTTATCAAATTTCGCAAAAATGGCCAAAAAATCGATTTCTTCCGGACATGTCTAGAAAGATTCGCATGTTAATGCTGATCAAGAATATATATGGTTTATGGGGTCGGAAATGATTCCTTCACTTAGGAAAATATTATTTTGTATTATAAAATCGGATTTTTTATATTAAAAAACTTCTTGATTTTTTTTAAATTAAAAATATCATAACTCGGCCAAAAGAGCATTAATTTTAAATCGGAAAACTGTTCTGTGCAAGATTTTCTACAGTT
>VNKB01012860.1:0-10621 GCA_008042735.1 Drosophila leontia | reverse complement strand
CTATTAATGATCGTATTTTTAATGAGTTATTTATGAATAATCCAAAAGCAGTCTGAATTGGCAGCCATAAAACATAAAAGCAGAATAAAAGTGCTTTGGTTTTCAATTAAAATTCAACGTGCGTACAAAAACGTTTTAAAAACGTTCGTTTATGATATTGAAAACAATAGTTTTGCGGGTTTTAAGCGGACAGAACGTCATTTATTTTATTTTATTTTTTTTTTTTTTTTTTTTTGGACCTTTTACGACATCATTATCGGGTTTAATCCTGAGAATTCGCGATACACGTCCGCTATTCGTCCGTTTGCGCGTCCGTTTTTGAGCATTTAGCAACACTAATGCGGAAATCCGCTTCATTGTACGTATTTAATATTTTTAGCGGACATTTTTCGGACTAAATCCGATAGAGGGTTAAAAATATTAATTTTGAATTTAAAAATTGTAGTTAAAAACTATTACTTTAAAAAATTATAATATACATTTTATTTATTCCCCAGACTATTCGTGTGCCTTGCAACGTGACATCCTGGTCCAGGGCCGCCTGTACGTTTCACAGAACTACGTCTGCTTCCATGCCAACATCTTCAGCTGGGAGACCTACGTGAGCATCAAGTGGAAGGATGTGACGGCCATCACCAAGGAGAAGACAGCCTTGGTCATACCCAATGCCATTTCAATAGCCAGCGGCAAGGACAAATACTTCTTTGCCACATTCACCTCCCGCGACAAGAGTTTCTTGATGCTCTTTCGCGTCTGGCAGAACACGCTGATGAACAAACAGTTCTCGCCGCAGGAGATTTGGAAATATGTGCACAACTGTTACGGCGAGGAGCTGGGCCTGACGACCGACGACGAGGACTATATCGATCCCACGCTGGACAACGACAACGAGACGGACTTTGACTTCCAGACGGCCATCGATGACGATAGCCAGTCACAGCGCCAGTCGCAGCAGTCCAATCAGTCCACTCAGTCGAATCCCCAGCTACCGGCACAGAGCGGCAACAGCAGCGCCAGCAGCGGCGGCGGCGCCGTCAGAGCCAGTGCACCGCGAAAGTCCAAAACGAAATACTTCTTTAACTCCTCCAAATCCTCGGCCAACGCCTCGGCCAGCGGTTCTGACAACAACAAGACCAGGGAAAGCTCACGCAAGCTGAACAAGAAGATGAAACAGAACGCCAAGGAGCTCACACTCAGCTCTGTTAAGCCCGCCGAGCAGTCGGTGAGCGTCACCATGGCTGCCGTGGCCAGTGCCAGCAGCAGCAGCACCACAGCCTCCTCCACCACCATTGCCAACCACACGGCGGGCTCTGGCTCTGGCTCTGGATCGGTTTCGGGATCAGGCACGGCCGCAGCAGCCAGCAGCAGTGGTAGCGATAAGAAGAGTGCGGAGAAAAAGGTCAGCACGAGCTCAAACTCATCGGCAATAGCAGCTGCCACAGCAGCAGCAGCAGCAGCAGCTACATCCGCTATGACAACCGAGCCCAAGCTGGAATCTAAACGAAAGCCAAGTAAAAAAGGTGGCAAAAATGTTGACGAGACTGTGCCCACGGATGTCTCTGATTCGTCCGATTCGGAAGAGAATAATGTGCCGTAAGTAGAATATATTTATCAATAGAAAATAGGTCTTTAAAGGGTTAATATCTTCCATTATCTTTCCAGATTTGTGCCCACCACAGAGTGCACCTCAACGCACGAGGGTCGCCAGATCGTTCACACCATTCTGCCCATCAGCGTGGACACACTGTTCAATCTGCTCTTCAGCAGATCCAAATTTATCACCGACTTTCATGCCATGCGCAAGTCCACGGACCTCATTCTGGGCGAGTGGTCCAAGAACGAGGAGGGTCTCAATGTGCGCACAGTGAACGTCACAGTTCAATTGGCCGCCTCGGTGGGACCCAAGACCTCAAAGGTGAGTGAGTGCAGCAAGCTGAAAATAGAAAATAGAATAGAATAAATAAACTGATTACAAACTGCATATATTGATTCCCTCCCCCCCTCTCCCCCGTTTAGGTGACCGAATACCAAACCATGCGGGAGTGTAGCAAGCCGGGCGAACTGTATTCCATAGACGTAAATAGTGTTAATGCAGGCATTCCATATGCGGACAGTTTCAGTGTACTCATACACTTCTGCCTGGCCAGGTAAGTCATTTCAGCAGGAAACATCTTTAATTTCTTGTAATTTCTGATTCTTTTTTCTATACAGAACTGTTGATGATCACACTATGCTATCGATTCACACCCAAATCAAGTATAAGAAATCTATTTGGGGCGTTGTCAAGGGCTTCATCGAGAAGAATACGTGGGCGGGTCTAGAGGATTTCTTTGGAGCCCAATTGCATGCACTCCAGAGCGAGACTTGCATTCCGCCTGCCAAGGGCAAGGGACGCAGGCCGAGGCGAGGTAAGTAGATTGATTTAATTAACAACTATAATGCAACAACCACAACAACAAGAACAACAACAACAAATACAGCAACAATAGCAAAGCAATTTACCTCTCAACTTTAAACTTTAAACTGTAATGAAATGAATACAATTCAATCAGAATCCGAATTCGATAACACTGCCAAAAGCCAATTGCCAATTGCTTCTTCTAACCTAACACAAAAACGCACGCATGACCACCACAACTAAACATCAACATCAACATCATGTTAACAACAACAACCACAACAACCAAAAGCCACAACCAGCTACAACAACCAACATACATCACAGGCATGAATCAGCAATCGGTAACAACAACAGCCACCAGTACGGACAATGACAGCTTGAAAGAGGCGCCACATAATCCCCGTGAGACGTTGCAGCATCCTGCGCAGCATCAGCACCTGCACATGCATCATCATCACCATCATCACGGTGCCAGTCAGCCGCACTCGCACCACCATCATCATCATCATCAGCTTAACCATCATCAGCATCAGCATCCCCCCCATTGGCATCATCGTAAGGCTATCTTTCAGTCGAGCAGCAGAGGTACAGCTTGAATTATTTTGAGAAAAACCATGAGTATTGCTTATTTTGGCTTATTTGAAAATCCTTAAAACTAATCTTAAAACTCTTAAAAGGAGAAAATTTTGTGTTTAAATTATAGATATTATTACTTTGGGCTTAATTTACCTTTGGTCTTCTAGAAACGGAATTACAAAACACTGTCAGCTTATCAGTTAACAACTTGGGTAGTCGACTATTTCGTTTCTTATCTAACTAGCGAATGCAGACAACGATTTTGACAGGTGTGGAAAATAGAAAGGCCAAATTAATGAGATCTCTAGAGCAAGAATAATTACGGTTTTCATTGGGCAATTTATATAATAGAGAATGTAGGAAAGCTTACTTCATTTGTAGTAAAATAATAATCAAAGATTTATGTTAAGATTTTGTTGTGTTCTCCTAAATGTTAGCAATACAAATTCGTGTTAAATCTTTAAAACGAATAATACCTTAGCATCGGCGCATTTTTCGCTTGTTAGGGAGGCCAGAAAATATTGATTTATCAAAACTATATAAATAACAAATATATATGGATAAATCGATAAATCTATATTGTGTTTAATATTAGATCTTTAATTTATCAAATTTTACCATATTTTTTATATATTACTCAGCGATATTTTCTGATATTTATATCGATATATGATTTTTAAAATTTTCTTTAATATTTTTATCAAACTTTGAGCGCTATATTTTTGGCTTTATATTAGGTCAGACCTATCCTCTCGATAGCATCAAGCAGATACAGTTGTAAAGGTTTTGTAGACCCCTTAGAAGTAGAGCTGGGATTTACGAAACGATTTTCAGTTAATCGATTTTTCTAAAAAATTCTACAAATAAATCGATACAACAAATTTTTTAAATCAAAACTTGAAATTTCTAAAATTATATATTTATATTCATCATAGGTTTAAATTTTATTATTTTAGACACATATCTATCGATATTTGTATTGAAAAAAAAAAAAAATTAATCGATTACAAGATCGATTCTAAAAATTTAAATCGAAAAAATAAATCGATTACAAGATCGATTTTATTTCCAGCTCTACTTAGAAGATACAAATATAAAAAAAAAGTGAATAGACTACTCAAAATTTAGTTCATTTAGATTTATGACACAGTAAATGCTAGCAAAGATAAGGTTTAATTAATCATAAATTGTATAAAAAAAACCTTACCGATCATAAACCATGGAACTTGACCTTATTTTTGGAATGCCTACCTTTCTATTAAACCGATTCCAACTATTTTTCCCAATTGTAATGCTTACTTTTCCTTGCCTTTATCAAAGTATCGATAAGATTTGGCTTCATTTTCTTCGAACTTTTGTCACAACTTTTGTGTAAACATCGACCAAGAACTTGCTTTTCATTACAGCCTGATTTATTTCGTAGTTAATCCATCTTTTGTTGTACTCTTAATGTTGTGATTCTGTTGCCCAGCACCGCCGACACGCGCACTGCTTATGTTCAGTTTTGGAATTTTTCGTTCGAATGATTTGATTTCTAACTGTTGCCATTTGCCATTCCTCTCGACGCCACGCTCGTCCCCGTTTCTCCGCAGGTACCGCCACACAAATCCGACCCCTGGAGGAGGCAACCGGCACGGCCCAAGCCGGCAGCATGGCTGGCCTTTCCGGCGGCGACCCCCTGGAGACCCAATTGCTGTCTGTGGGAGGCGTTGCTGGGGCGGCAGTCGGCGCCGCCTCCAGTCACTCGCTGCTGCTCGAAAGCGGAAAGCTGCAGCAGCAGCAGTTGCACCACCACCACCATCAGCAGCAGCAGCAGCAGCAGTTGCACCTGGGCGGCGGCGGCGACAGCCAACAGCTGGCGATGGGTCACGGCCCACAGGGACACAGCAGACTCAAACACAAGGGCTTGTCGTTGTTGGTTATACTGTTGCTGTGCTTGATGCTGGCATTAAATGTGATATTATTACTTAAGCTCTGGAGGCTGGAGGAACGGATTGATGTGGATCTCAGTCGGCGGGCGCGCCTGCCCAGTTTGGCGGCCTTAAAGTAAGTTCAAGAATGGTATCTAATAGGTATAGATCCTTAAATAAAATGCGAAATTTCTCTCGCTTTTCCAGGGAACTACCAAACTCGAATCAGGAATGGCTGGAGCTGCTGCGCGACCAGGAGATGGCGCACGAGGATGAGCTGCACAAGTGGAAGCAGGTGCTGCAGACGGCCATCGATCTGCTGAAAAAGGTGAGCATTGTCTGCCAAAAGATCTACAACGATGACAATCTGCGTCAGAGCATTGAGTCGATGTCGATGGCGGCGGCAGCAACGCGCACTGAATTCTAAGCATCTCATTTTCAAGGGTCAGAAAAACAACAACAAACCAGCAAGCGTCAACTAATTGTAACTTTAACACTCACAAAAACACACACACATGTATACACGAAAAGTGCGTTTCATAATGGGCAGGACAAAGTCTAAGATTCTACAGAGATTTAAGAGGATTGTTTTTATTTAACTTAAATACTTAAATTATTTAAAAGCCGGTTTCTTTTTTTATTTATTTATAAAGAGATTACTAAAATAGAGAAATACAAACATAATTTAATAGATAATTTATTAAAAAAGAACTATTTCTTAATTTAAACAAAATATTGAGATTTAAATCAAGTTGTTTGAAGTAATATCATGTTAAAATCATTGCCTTAACATTTTGAAACGCACTGTCTTAGCGGGCATTTGTTACTGATCTCTCCTAGTTAGAAATACAAAAAACCCCAAAAATTGTTGCATGTTCTTCTGCTTGGTTACTGACTGAAGCTACAAATGTTGTAAAGATCCTTAAACAAAAAGAAAAAACAGCTTTAATCATTGTTTTTCAACAACCAGCGAGAGAGAGAGAAACTCCTTAGAAATAAGTTTTGTATTCCGTAGAGCAAACTTGAGGCCAACAAAATTTTGTGAAATAAATTTATTAATCACTTTGGTTTGTTTCCAAAAAACTAAACGTAAAGGTACTGACACAAGCAAAAGAAGAAATGAAACCCCCTGTAGAAAATTTATTTTTTGTAAGTAATTTAATTTGTTTTATAACTTTTCTACTCATTTTCGCACTCAACTAACTATTTTTTATGTTTTACTAATCGGTTTAAAGCCTTTTCTGTGTGACTTCTTTCGTTTTTTAATCCGTTTTACTCAAATATTTTGTTTGTTTTTTCAGACTGAAAGAACTTTGGCTGAAATAATTGTACGCTAGCTGAAAATATTACATAGAAAAACTAGAGTTGTTGTGCAATTCAATTATACCAATCCAATTGTCTTCGACACACAAAACACCCAAGAAACAAGAGAAAAAAAAGAAGAAATCTGAAATTGAATTTGAAATTCAACTAAAATTTAGTCACAAACCCAATAATACACAGATTGGTCAACAATTCGTATTTACTAGTAGGTTTTAAGTTTAAGGAAGGCAACGTGTGAGTTACAAGTCATAAGTAGCTGCATTTTAGTTAGATTAGAGCAATTGTTTTTGTTTTAAACACGGCATTTATGTTTGCTTGGCTGTATCTACGAATTCCTCAAGTATTTCATATCTCACAACACATACCAAAAAAAGGAAAAACTAGGAAAACTAGAGAAAAACAAATCACGAGAGAGCGCCCTGAATTTTTGTTTTAGAAAATTCATTTACGTGTCAAGCAACCGCAAAGCAAATCTGGCAAACTGAAAACTAAAGAGTATATATATAACAAATTAGCCTATAATATATGAGATCTGAGTGCCAGTCTTTGGCTAGAGGAAATTTGATAAAAACGATTATACAAAGGTGTTTATTGTGTACAATATTTTTGTAAAACCGAATCGAAACAATTGTTTTCTTTTGTATAAATACTCCAAACTCCAAACTTTACCCCCAACCCGTTTTTGGCGCCCGTTTACAGACGATACCGATACCAATACAGAAATCAGCAGACAGAAACTATTCAAATTGAAAACTGCTAACACCAATAATGACATACTCTATATACACTATATATATGTACCATATATATATAGTCAAGTATTGTTAGTCCGTAGTAGTTGCATTTTAAATTAAACAAACACAAGGCAAAAGTAAACAAAACAAAAGCAAAAACAAGCTACTAAATTTAGATCTAAGCTAAAGTCTAAATGTCGGCTTGATGCCTTCATTAAAAAAATACCTTTTGTCAAATTAATTTTGGCCGTCGCAAAAATTGGCTTAAAATTTGTGTCACAAAATGTTAGGCTTAATAAACAAGAGAATAAAAGAATAAGAAACCGAATGTTAAGCAGCAGTAATACAAATTCTAATTTATTATAAAAATAAATAAAATATAAAAAAACAACATAAATTTTCTTTTATTTGCCCTACAATTAAACAATTATTTATTTATTTATTTATTGAATCCAATCTTTAAGCAGGGACAATGGCTTGATCTGAAGTTGTTCTGCCATTTATTTTCCTTCAATTCTACTTTAAATTTGAAGTAGTTTTCAAAATGATCTTCAGGAGATGCAACTTCTTAGGTGATGCAAGCTTAAAAGCTTTACAAGGATGCCAAAATTTCCTAATTCGATTGGATGTAACTTTCCGAAGTCGTCGTCATAAGAATCTATATAATTTTTAGATTCGCCAGCGATCATTGCAAAGTGGCTCAGTTTTAAGTGAGCGAGTGGATTCCCTCACGCTTTGCACTTGCAGACCTGAAGTCTTTGAGAGCTTAGGCGCAACCTTGACCATTGATTTCAACTTCGGCACGCGTTCCACCTTCATGTTGGGACCACGTTCCGCCTTTCTTGGAGACAACGGCCGCCGATCCGTGTTGGTCTTGTTGGACTTTTGTTTGTTCCGGGAAGTTCCAAGGGTGGCCATCCCCTTGCGCTGAATTCCGGACTTCGTGGGTTTCTCAGACGGTACAGGGACAAAGTTCTCGTCTCTGGCTCTGCCACAAGCCATGGACATCTTCTTTACCAGCTTGTTGATGACCTCCTTGTTTGCTGGCGGCATAACCTTCATGAATGTCTGCTTCTTTGTCAGATGTGAGGCCGTGACAGTGCCTGGTGGACGATAGGATTCCGACTCCAGAGTAATCGATGAAGGCATTTCACGTACCGCCTTTGTGGAAGGGATGTGCTGCTTCTTTGGCCATGTCTTTGTTTTGGACATAACTTCATCCTCGGCTTTCCCCCGGGGTACTTTTTGGGCCGCCATGGAAATATCTCTCGATGTGGACTCGGAAGTAAGTTTTCGGTGGCGCTCTATCATCATGTCATAAATGGATGCTATCGGCTTGTCCAAATGTGGCGACATAGCTAGTATAATATGCAATAATGAAGAATACTTTTTAATAATTATTAAAGTTAAATGTGTCTTAAAACGTTTTGAGATCGTTTTGCTGGTTGGGTATGTTTCTATGGAATGATTTTGCCATGAAAACTTGATGGGTGAAATGGTAAAAGTAATCTGATATCAAACGAAATCATTTGTCTTGGTAATTTTTTGTATTAATATCATTAAAAATCCATTTAAGTTAATCCCTTAAATCTAATTTTTATTGCATTTTTGGAACCTTTTTCGACTGCGGATATTTTTTGGTTTTGATACAAACTTTAAAGCATACTTTTTGGCATACAACTGAGCCATATGTAAATAAATGTATTTATATAGGGCAAAGAGAATTTGCTGCGCTTTAAAATTTAATTAAATTATTTTTTATTTAATTTCAGACTTGTGTCGTTTACCAAAATAAATCAAATTATTTATATAAAATTGTATTATATCACTTGATAATATTTTTACTTTTCTCTTTGAATAAAATACTAATACATTTATTTATTATTTTGAGTTCATATTATAAAGGCTTATCGGGGAACTTAAGTTCCAATCGGTAACGACCCAATTCCGATTGCTCTGCTTTATTTCCCAACCCGTCCAAGTTCAAGATCCTACAAGAAATCCGCATGACGCCAAATGACTAAGATCACCGACTTTTGTGGCGCTTCTTTTGTTGCATTACAGCTCTCCCCTGGGCTAAATCAACAAATGCGAAGCCTCGCTGCCTGATAAGAGTTCAAGTTCATTAAACCTCAAACGAATCAGGAACAATTTTGTGAAATAAAGAGTACGTTTCCACGTAGTCCAGTGTAGTGAGTGTATTTTTATATGTTTATTATTAAAAGAAGAAAAAAATGTAAAAAGGATTGGAAATACTGCTGTTTTAAGACTTAGCTTTATTAATAATTTTTAAAGTAACCAACAAATAATTTAAATAAATTCAATAAATGACATTAAAATCATTAAAGGAAGGAAAACATTATTAATTAGGAAAATACAGATACAAAAGCATACAAATTTATATTTTTCCCCTCACATTTGGACTCAAAAATTAAACAATCAAAATGAAAATTGGAATACCGCAAAATTATTCACATTCTCGCCAATTTGCTTAATAAAATTTGTCTAGTATTTCAATATTTGTATGCTCTCTCACACACACGCACATTGGACCCACGACCGCACGCACTCTACACAAAAAAAAAAAAGGGAAAAAGAAAAGAAAATAAGAATCTTATCAGCGAACGCAGAAAAACAAGAGCAAAAAGACACACACACACACACAGTACAGTAAACACCTAAACTCAAGCTGGGAACAAAAACAAAAAGAAAGCTGCCATAAAGCAAAAACAACAAACAGCTACGCGCCGTGTTATTTTTCAAGGTTAAGAGCAAGTGCGTGTGCGTGTATGTGAGGCGAGTTCGAGTGTGTGTGTGTGTGCGCACATTTTGCACATTGTGCGTATAAATAAAAAGCAACAACAACCAGCAGCACCATCAACCAAGACACAGCAACAAGAAATATAATTTTTTTATAGAGAGGCCGAGCTACGCACCGAAAATTAAAAAAAACAATAACAAAAAAAGAGCTCACGCAGACTGCAACAACAAAGGCAACAGAGGAAAGAATTGCGGTCGCCTCGGCGACTTTATTTTCTTTTCTTTTCGTTCTTAAGTTTATGGCAACATAATAAACTTAGTGATTCCATGGACACCCGTCCGGGGGTTGGCGAAACTGAAAAATCATCATTATTTAGGCCTAATATGCAATTGTGCGTTATTTTCCATGTGCCGTTTGGTCAACGACCCAGGCAGAAAGCCCAAACAGCTGACACATTTTATTATCGTACAGTCGCCAGTGCGTTCTTCTCACTCTCTCTCTCTCTTTCCCTTCCTCTCGATCTTCTACTGCTTCTCCTTCCTTCCTTTGCCACCCACACGATTGCATATCCATGGATTACGCACACAAGCACACACCCGGCCAGTACGTATACGCATTTAAATTGCGTATACGCAGCGCCTGCCCTCTGCGAGTTTAATGACTGATAAGATTGGAAAGCAGAAATTTGCTTAAACGAATTAGAAAGAATTTTAAAAGTTAAGACAAATATTTTAAAATAATATAGAATGAGGGTTTTATTCTTATTTTATTACACATTTGTTTATTTACTAAAACTAAATAAATTTACCAGTAAACGTAAGCATATCGACGCATTTTCGCGAAAGTATCGTATGTCGCTTTTTTTCGAAATTGAGATTTTAATGCAAAATTGTTAGGAACCTAATGTCTCACTACC